>JARVJO010000164.1:30986513-30997620 GCA_031762555.1 Cynodonichthys magdalenae | reverse complement strand
AGACCAGTTCAAGAGTTTTTTGGAGCCCAGATAATAAAGAATTACAGTAGTCCAGCCTAGACCTGATAAATGCATGATAAACCTCTCAGTTTGTTTCTCTGTAAAAAATAATTCATTTAAAAAAACTGAAATCTATTACTTATCAGCTCAGACAACACAAACATCCAGAGCAGATTGGAGATGTCCAAGTGTTTAAACTAGTCTTGTTTCAATTACATGTTAAAAAGACTCAATAAAAAGCAACAAAGGCTCCATTTAAATGCAAATGAAGAAGACTAACAGAGTCTCACGGGTGTATTAAGACGAGTCAGTTGTGCATTAGTACTTGAAAAGAACACAGAGGCCTCGGTGGCCTCTCCTCCACGATGCCTTTCAGCCCGCCGGGCGATGAACCACCAGAAAAGCCTTTCAGCCAGCCTCTTCATCCACTCATCATGTGATTAGGGTCAACGAAGGAGAGGAAGCTGAATGAGGTCTAATCTGCTCCTCATGCAAGTGAATGTGTGCAGTGTCAGATCTTTCCTTCTGCAGGATTTAAAGGCTACAGCTGCAAAACTAACGAAACACAAAACAGAAGCTTCAAAATTCAGTTTATACACCTTATTCTTGGGTTGAGCTTTAACTCTTGTTTACCAGACATCGTTTCCCATCAAACATCTGTTTTTCTACAATTCTGTTAAATTCAGCTCAGTTCAATTCATAATGAAAGGTATCCAGGTTGTGAGTTCCACCAGTTGCACCGTCAGGTGGACATAGTGAAGCATCTCCTGGATACTTAAATACCATCTTCAGCAGCATTTGCAGCTTTAGACGTCATCATCCTGAAACAAAAGCAACTGTTAACACTGATGAAGATGGTGTTTAAAATGTAAATTCAAAATGTGTTCTTTACAGACAGCATGGACAGTATCTGTGGTCCAGCAGTTTGAAGTGCAGCTCAGACACCTGCCGCAACAAGTTTGATGTCTTGTACGAACGTTAGCAGCGTTAGCAGTATTTGCAGAGTTAGCATCATTTGCAGCGTTAGCATCATTTGCAGCGTTAGCATCATTTGCAGCGTTAGCATCATTTGCAGCGTTAGCATCATTTGCAGTGTTTGCAGGGTTAGCAACATTAACAGCGTTTGCAGAGCAGCGTTTGCAGCATTATCAGGTGCTTTTGTCTCAGGATGATGATGTCATAACAAAACCTTAGCACCAACTGCAAAAGCTGCGTTCCATTCTCAAAAACTTCAATGTACACTTCAACTTTTACACATTTAGATTTAATATTGCTAAATATTTAACATATAAATTTAGCATTTGGTAAAAATTTGTATGAACTGTGAGATAAATAGCAAAAGAATATCAGTGGTGAAAGTGAGCTAAACTAAATAACACACAGGGAAGGTAAGACAAAAAACAGAAAAGGTTCCTTTTTTGTGTTAAGTTTCCAGATTGTGGATTCCTGAAGCTGCTGCCAGTAAATGTCAAGCAAACCTGCTGAAAGTCATGTGACTGCAGCAGAACATCATGAAGCTGCTCGGTCTCCTCAAACTTCCTGCTTTGCTTCAAACAGATCCCAAAGTGTGACGGCTTCACACTCTGAAAAGAGCTAGACAAAACTCCGTTGGTCTCCGCTCCGCCTCGTCTCGTGGCTTCTCCTCGGCGCCTTCAGGCACCTCACCAAGAACACAATCTGTCGCCGAGCGGAGCGGCTGCCAGCGTCTGAATAAATCATCCTTCTCAGCCAAGTGAAGCTGTTTGAGCTCGATGTGACCCAGAAAACAAAGCAGTTTGAAAGACTGACTGAGATCAACCTGCGCCATTGTTAGCGCCTTTACAGACCCGACCTGGCTTATGGAGCCACAGCATACAGTGCAGACAAGGTGGTTCAGGATTTTGTGGTGACCTGACCCGACCCCAGACCACTACAAGCACACTCTAAATCCTGACTAGCACAAGTGCAGCCAGTTAGCGTAATCAGCTAATCCAGATTAATACCATGTTTTATGGGAGGTAGACTATCTGTTAACAGAATTTAAGGCCAACATCTGTGAAGGATTTTAATACAAGTCGCCGCTACATCATGTTGCACAAAGCTAAATATGACAAGTTTACTGAAGTCACAGCTATAAAAACAGAGACTCTTTACCAGAACCAGAACCAGAACCAAGGAGTCTTATGTTGGTTCAATGAACATATATATCAGAACTATTCAATTAAACTGCTTTGGGGGCCACAGTTACTGCAGGCCAACAGCTCAGGAGCCGAACATCCAGCAGTTAAAAGTCATCATGTAATAAACCAGGTATTACAAAGATCTGATACCTTTGAATGAGTTTACTTTGCTGAATTTAATCATGAAAACTACAGAACCCAATGAAATAAAAGTATTAAAACAGTATGAAAAACAAAAATAACACATTATTTCTCCTGGTTGACACAAATATTATTTTGACATCTCTGACTTGCCACATTAAACCAATTTTATTTTTAATTATTTTAGTTTTTTCTTCAACTGCTTGTAGTTTTAAGTGTCTTGGGTGTTCATAGAAACATGTTTGTTACCAGCTTTTAGCAAAGATGCTGACGCTTCTGTAGATACCAAACATGTCGATGTCTGACTAAACAACCTATAGGAATTAAAGTGGAAACCAGGAGTTTGGGCCAGATGTGGCCCGTGAGTCACCAGTTGAATAGCCCTGCACACATTTTTAAAATGTTAGTTTTATTACAGAAGTGTGCAGAACTATGTGGCCCTCTGGTAGCATCAACTAAAACTTTGGTAGCCCCTTCCATTTAAAAAAGATTTGGTCAAACGGTTGAAGAACTCAAGACTTCAGCTGGTGGTGGGATTTATTATATTTTGTTTCTTCCATGTTTGCCCACTCCCTGGTAATCTAAAGTTCATTGTTCAGATGGATGTAAGGGAAAAACAAGTTTTAAAACCCCCCAAAGATCTGTGGAAAAGTAACTCTGTGTCCACAAAGTAAGAAAACAAAACTTATAATAAAGTCTAGAAGGCAACACTAGACCCCTGGAGATACAAAATACAAATAATCAAAACTACACAAAATATTTATCAATATCTAAATCTATGAACAAAACCATGACATCATCAAACTGACTGGTTGCTTTTGGTTTTCTTCTTGAATACGGTGGAACAAACACAAACACCGCTGCAGGGAACGTCCCACATTCAGCCTTTCCATAGAAAGCTTTGGAGGCCTCCTGCTCTGGTTTAACAAAGAAGCACTAAGATAAACCAACACCTGATACCTGCTGATGTTTCCTGTTAATGAACCAACAATCTGCAGACAAACCAACAGCACAACTTTATAAACCTGACAAATGCAGCAAAATAAACAAAACTGTGCAATAATTGACTGATCAGAAATCAGAGTTCAGTAAGAATTTATTTGGAACAGAAATGTTCAAATATTTATTTTGTTTTAGTGACTTTGAGGTGTAGATTGGCTTTTAGATGAAAATTCTTTGTTTGGTGAAATAAAAACTGAGCTGATTGAAACAAACTTCTGTCCCGCCTCTTCTTTCTTTCTGTTTCATCATTTCATTCATTCCTTCATTCATTCATTCATTCCTTCATTCATTCATCAATGTAAATAAGCCATGAGTTGTCTGGTTGTTCGGGGGGGGGGCACTGTGCACCAACACCTTCATCTTCCTGGAGGTGACTGATGTCTCTCATAGGACTGGGCCAGCCCTATATTTTGCTCCTCTTGTGCAACTTTCTAAATCAAACATTCACACCAAATTAAATCGTTTCATCTTTGATATTTTTATCTTTAGAAACCAGGTCGTCCGATTTTTAGTTAACATTGTAATTAATTTGAAACAGAATACCAACAGTCTGTCTCACACCTGCTGACATCACCTGTTCATGTTAACCAGCAGCTGTGGACTGAAGCAGTTCTAGGGGGGTCCAGAGGTATATTGCCCAAAAAAATGAAATAAAAGATTTGTTTTAAAGAGATTTTTACTAAATTCTTAATTATTAAAACAAGATAAAATCAGTATTTTATGTAGGTAGAAGACTTTAAACCTGCACTAATATGATGATGATGATGATGATGATGACGATGATGTTTGTGTGTGTGTGTGTGTGTGTGTGTGTGTATGTAGATGTATATTTACGTATATGTAAATTTTTGGTAAGTGTTCTATAATTTACTAGGTGAACTGATTGTTGTTTCATTCTTAATGAAAATGTGATTTAGAATAAGGAAACAGAAGAATTTATTTTTCTTTTTTAATAAGCTTTGAGAAGGGTGGAATTAAATAACTTTCACTTCCTCCCATTCCTTTTTAAATACGGTATTTTATCATTTTTCTTTTGTTTTGTTTTCCATACAGTACATGTTTAAAATAGTTCTAAACTACGTATATCTGAGATCAGAACTAAAACTTCTATTATTTAGTTTTCTATTTCCACGCTGAGCACCAGTAGTTAGTCTTGTCTGCATCATATGATACTTTCTTTTTCTTATTTTTCATCCTCCATTTATGTTGCCCCCTGGATGGGTGGGGCCCTCAGCATTTGCCTACACTGCCTGTGGCAGAGCCGGCACTGTCTGAACGCTTTGGTAATTTAACGTTTGACACAACTCTGTCATGCCTCCTTTTAAATCCTCTAATTAACGAGCTGCAGTGATTAATTACAGCTTCTTTGTCCTGAAGCTTCACTCAGCTGAAACTGAACTCAAAGGTAGCAGCAAAGGTAAAACACCAGACATCTGGAGAACTGGGTCGAGTTCAGACCAGTGTCTGTCCAGGTGTTTCTCCTGAAAGTGCAGAAACTGTCTTGTGTTCAGGTGAGCCACCGCATCTGACGGGCCCAACCTGAGCTTTACTGTCTGTTTCAGATCAATGAAGCTCCGCCTTCAAAAGAAAAACCAGGTGGACACACACACCTGAGGTCAGTTTAGAGCAGGGATGATCAACTGACAGCCAGCGGGCCACATCAGGACCACCAATGAGGCCCTGCCCCCCCACGTCCAAAGCTCTCAAAGCTGTGCTCAGAATCTAATCCTGGGAGGTAATTAAATTATCTGTTGGGGGAACTTCAATGCAAACTTGTTTAATCTTAGAGCCGCTGTCTGCCATGATTTTAATACAAGTCACTTCAACACGCTGCACAAAACTAAATATGAGAAGTTTACTGAAGTCTCAAGCTCATAAACAACAGAACCACGCAGGAGTCTGGACTCAAGGAGTCTTATCATTGCACTTGTGTTTTTATTTTTGGTTTGCTTCAAACATTTTCTATTTAAACAACTGCATGTGTTTGAACATAAATTACTGCTGTATGTTGCTTTAATTTTTGCTTTAATATCACATTTGGGTAAATATGCAGTGTTATGTGGCCCTCTCAACAAAAAAATTGTGGCCCCTTCCATCATTTAAGTCGCCCATCCTTGATTTAGAGCCTCTCAGAGCCCCATCACTCACTGTAAACTAACAACATTTCTCTGTAAAACCTCAGGCTCCTGTCCTCCTGAGCTAACTCCTGAAGTGAACTTTTATCTCTGTCCTGAATTATTTCAGCAGATATTCATAAAAAGTCCTCATCATGAAGTGAAACACTTCTGTCACTTCTGTCTCGCTCCAAGTCTCAACCAGACGATGGTTTTACATCTGGACTCAGACCTGATCACAGATTTAAAATAAAAGTTGGATTCAGAGCTGTACTCAGATTAAAATCTGAACCTGCTGAGCCTCAGACCTGACCACAGACCTGGACTCAGCTGTGCCCTGGACTGATCAGAACCTGGTTCAGTCAGGTAAGTTCCTGCAGGACGGAGCGTCGGCTCTGATCTTCAGTTTGTTTGTCTCTACGGTTGCCGAGGAAACAAAAAACATCAATAAATTACTTTTTTTTTCTCGTTCTGAGGTTTCAAAAGTCTGATGAAAGTCGTTGAGTCCAGTTTCAGACACACTCAGCTCAGAGTTTCTGTCTGAGCTTCCAACCGTTTCTACAGAAACAAGAAAAGGTTTAAAATCAGAGATAAATCTGTGGCTGGATTCAGCCGGAGCGGTCGCCTCAGAAGATCACAGGTTTGGTGTTTCTGTAAACGCAGGAATTTTCTCTGGACACTCCAGCTTCCCACAGACCAAAAACACATTTAAGTTAATTAAAATTAGTTTGTCCCTAAAGGTGAGAGGGTGAACGGTTTGTCTCTTGACTGAACATCTGATAACTGCAACCTGGGAAAAAGGAAAAAAAAGTCAGATAAAGAAGATGGATTGATGGATGTTTTTAGAATTTATTTTATGATTAAATTTATGTTGCATAAATTATAAACAAAATTTCATAAAATTAAACATTTTTCCTGTTTGCTTTTACTGGTTCGGTTTTAGAAAAATCATAGGTTTAAAATTTATAATCTGAGATTTTATTTTGTCACAAAACAAACAATTTATGTTTTAAACCATTTAAATGCCAAAAGTACTCAAAATTAAATTAATCATACATGTTAAAAAATGTTATCACAATTTTAATTAAAATTTTAATGTAACTAAAAATTTAGAGAAATCAAAATGAAAGGGAATAAAATCTAAATTATTATATATTTATTCATTGTTGAAATTGATTTAATTCAAAAGCAACAAAAGAAGCAAACAGGAAAAACATTTGAAAACAAAATATTTCAATGGTTTTCTGTGGGGAAAAGTTACAAAATAAAATAAAACGAAATAAAGGTCAATAATTATTTTTTCTTTGCAAAACACAAACTTTTAAACAACCAAAACATTTTTTCCTAAATTATTTTAGTGAGATTTTTTTAAATGAATTAATTCAGGCTGAGACATTTTCACACTCAGAGAATTAAAATCAACTTTAAAGATGTTTATTTGAAATTAGGGCTTATTTTTTATCTATTTTATAAAAACATTTAAACAAAATTATAAAACAGTTTTTGAGCGTTTAGATTAAACAAATGTTAACAGTTTAGAAAATAAATAATATTTAAGAAAATATTGTGGGAACAGATTTTTAAATTAATTTTATTTTCAGAAATCCTCAATTATTAAAAGTTGAATTTTTTTTCAATAAATAAACCGACTCAGGGATGATTTTCTCTTTTTTTTTCATTTTCTCCATGTGACTTTAATTTATCATCAGAAAACACAGAGAATAAAAAAATCTTCATATTCATGCTTTGTTTCTGTCAGATGTTCAGAGCAGCAGCAGCAGCATGCAGAACCAGAACCAGAACCAGAACCAGCAGCGATATTCAACACAACATTTAGACTGAAATGATTTTTGTACAAAGTGCAGAACATTCTTCATTCATGTCGGTTCCCTTTGTTCTTTAAACACAGCACGAGCGGAAACATCAAACATCAAAGAGGAAACTTTTTGTTTTACCGCCTTTTTTCTTTGTAGATCAAAAACAACAAACACGTAATCACAGCATGATCCACAGAAACGTCCTGGACCCACAGAACCGGTCCGAAGGTTCTGGGTCCACAGAACCGATTCGAAAGTCCTGGATCCACCGAGCCGGTCTGCAGGTCCGGGGGTCAGAGGTCAGTGCACCGTCACCGCGGACTGCAGAGCCTCTGGAGGGGGTGCGGACGGGCTGCTCTGGCCGGTCTGCGGGGAGGGGGGACTCAGGGACCGGGGCGAGTTGGCCAGGAAGGCTGGGATGTGGGCCGGCAGCCCCGGCAGACCGGGCGGGGGTTTGATAGGGACCGGGTGACAGATGGACTTGAGCGGCATGCCGTAGGCCGTGTAGTCTCCAGGGGCGGGCACGGAGAGGGGGGCCACCGAGTCCATCACCCCCGAGCTGTACATGTGGGTCCAGGCCGGGCTCAGCTGGGTGTGCAGCGGGTACCCGGCGCCGGAGAAGGCCGCCAGCCCTCCTGGGATCCGGTACTCTCTGGAGATGATGTTCTCGATGGTGAAAGGGGGTTTAAAACCGGAGCTCAGGTTGGACCCGGCCGGGACCGGGACCTGGACCTGGAGCGCGCTGAGCCGCAGCTTGGCTTGCTGCTGCAGGTAGTGGCTCTGCAGGGGGTCCGGGGTCCCGCTGACGGTCAGCGGGTCCGACACCTGCACCCCGCCCACCTTGAAGCGCTTCCGGCGCCGCAAAAAACTTCCGTTCTCGAACATGTCCCCGCAGTTCGGGTGCAGGGCCCAGAAGCTGCCCTTGCCGGGCTGGTCCGGCCGGCGCGGGATCTTGATGAAGCAGTCGTTGAAGGACAGGTTGTGTCTCAGGGAGTTCTGCCAGCGCTGCGTGTTGTCCCGGTAGTAGGGGAACCGGTCCATGATGAACCTGTAGATGTCACTGAGCGGCAGCATCTTCTCCGGGCAGCTCTGGATCGCCATGGCCGTCAGGGAGATGTAGGAGTACGGAGGCTTCTGCTCGCTGTACGTGTTCCTGCCGGGTCGGGGCATGGTTCGGCCGGACCTGGACCCTGGACCCTGGACCCGGACCACTGCGCTCTCAGATCCTCACTGCGTCTTTACGCGCCGCGCTGAGCCAGACCGCGGTCCGGGACGCATCGTGATCCTGATCTGAGGTGGACCTGAAGTCTGACTTTAAGTTGAAGAAAAGTTGAAGAAAACTTCTCGTCCTCCCTCCCTCCGGAGGTCTCGGTCTGTCCCGGTCCGTACTGGTCGCTTCCGACTCGCGGTGCCTCCTCTCTGAGCGCACAGGACAGGAGCTTCTTTAATGGGACGCTTCTCAGCGTCACGTGACCACAGCGCCCAGGCTGAGCGCTCACGGTGCACGCGCCCTCATGGATGCGCTGAACCAACAGACAGAGATCGGCCCGCGGTGTGTGTGTGTGTGTGTGTGTGTGTGCGCGCGTGTGCGTGTGAGATATCACTCCGCAGCAGCAAACCGTTCCGCTTTCATTTCTTTTACTTCTCTTTAATTAGTTTCTCCGCAGCTGCTGCGCGCGGCTCCAAACGCACGAGGCGGTTCTGATGGTTCTGATAATTCTGATGATGAGGATGGGAATCATTGGTTCCAGCCTCCGGAGGGAGCCGCGGACTCCCGGTACCTGTGGAGCAGCCGGGTCCTGGATTCAGATGAGTTTTAGATTTTAAGGGTTTATGTTCGAACAAAATTTAAATTAAAAGTGAAATTATTTCTTATTTTCCCAAGATCCTAAATAAAAAACTAAATGTTTTGTTTGTTTGCTTCATTTCAAATTTGTAAAATAATAAACAAACAATTTCTTTTAAATAACAAATCATTGTTTTTATTTTATTTCAGTTTTAAAATAATGGAATCATTATTTACATTCATATTATATAAAAATAGATTATTATTAATAATAATAATAATATTACTACATTATTAAAACAAGAAATCCAAAAGAATTAATGTTCTTAGGTAAAATAATAATTATATATTTGAAACAAATTGTTTCTGATGTTTGGTTAACTAAAAGTATTAAACAAAAAGGTTTGATTTTATTTAGTGACGCTTTTAATTTATTTGTTTGATTTTTACATGATAAAAGGAATCATTCTGTTTTCTGTCTGCTTGTTTTCTGTGTTGCGGCACATTTTTCATTCTGATGATGAGCTGAAGCAGCGGAGGAAGGGTTAAGCTGCTGACCTTTGACCTGTGAGCTGATGGAAACACCATTCAGAGCTTTTAATGAATTTAAATTATTGGTTTGGTTCTGATTTATTGTTGGATTGAAGGATGTTCTATTGTTTATTTTCTAATTATTTTAAAATAAGAATTTTTTTTATTTTGTGGTTTTGATTTATTAGAAATAAAACATTTTAAATAGTAATTATATAACTAAATAACTAATTATGTGTGTATTATTAGTGTAAATATTTTGTTTTACATTATTATTAATTAAATTAAAAAACTTTACTCCAAACAGGATTTGTAATACCTTAAAAATAATTTAAATGTTAATTTATGTAACATTTTGAAAAAAAAAAACTAGTTAAAACATTAATTCAACAATAAAATTTATATATACAATAAATAAATAATTGCTCTGTTTGTCTTCAAACTAACCAACAAGTGATGATGTTTACAAACAGAATGTAAATATTTCTCCTGAGCTAACGCAGACAGACAGTTAGATTAAAGCGCTCTGGTTGGCTGCTGAACAACCAATCAGGGAGCTGCTTTCCTACAAACAGCATCACATTATTAAAGTTGTGTTCTGTGTGAAAACACACTTCACGGTTGCTCAGTTTATTTTGAACAGAAGCTTTAAGATTAAAGAAATCCTTAAAGACTAATTCTGTATTTTTAACAAACTGCCTTCATGTTTCCTCCTGACTGGATGACTCTCAGTGAAGGTTCTTAATGAACCGCTCCGTCTGGACTCTCATATATCAGCTGGTCTGAATGCATTAAAGCTCACTTTTCTAAAATCAAGCAGCTTTAATAATTTATACACCTCTCTCCTGTATTTTTAACTCAAACTGTTGCTTCAGGACTGGAGGTCTGCTGCTGTCGCCCCACTCCTATATCTGTTCATCTGGTTTCTCCAAACTATTAAAGCAGCGTACTTGTTTAATTGCTCTGATGGAACAGATACTGATTTATTTGCTTGGACGTTCACATTTTAAATGAGGCCTCCATCAGACTGAGCGCTTTATGCTGTTGATGCAACAGCAGAAGATGACGTGACGTCACATTCAGCTCACGTTCATGCTACATGTTAGCATGTCCATTCTGAAGTATTTGAGCAAAAAGAAATGGTTAAATAATTATCTGACCTGCTTGTTCAGTTGACTGTTTGCTTCTGGTCAGCTGCTCCGCTGCAGCGTGTTTATGGAACAGACACAACTAACAAAAGTATTGATGCAGTTTCGCATCGACACGGTCCGACAACGTTATATCTGTGGATTCTCAGTCATCCAGGACATGGAAAATTAAAATAAAAACAGCTGTAGCTGAAGACATGGAGCTTGATCCGGTTTGTTCTAATGAGAGTTGGAAGGAGAGATCATATTTCTCCAGTTTTAGCTTCTCTCCACTGGCTCCCTGTCAAATCAATAGAATTTAAAATCTTACTTCTAACATACAAAGCTCTCAGCAACCAAGCTCCATCTTATATTAAAGATCTTATTGTTCCATATTTTCCTAACAGACCTCTTGGCTCTCAGACTGCAG
>JARVJO010000164.1:30952745-30968362 GCA_031762555.1 Cynodonichthys magdalenae | reverse complement strand
CGCCCGCCCCCGGCAGAAGTATTTAATTCTAACTCAGGAATAATTTAATTATTCGCATGATAAATTTAGATAATAAATAATCGTTTATCGCGATAGTTTCCGAGACAGTTGATCGTCCAGCCAAATTTGCTATCGTGATAAATTTACGAGTGTTTAACATTTTAAATGCGGACGTTGCTGTCGTAGATGCTGCTCCTTCATCTGCAGAGCAGTAAGTTGTTTAAATTAATAAAGCTTCTATCATTGTTATCGCAGCTCGCGGCGTTTGATGTATTCTTGCAGGTGTAACGCAGAAGAAGTGCGAGCGGATGCAAAATCAAGATGAATGCTGAGCGCAGACGGGAGGCAGCTGATGAAAACTGTCTGCGAGGCCACTTTATCTTAACATGGCCATCCTGTGTCTTATGATATCTTATCATTAGTTTCCCTGACAATGATGGAGCGGGCGCTGGCACCCCCCACCCCCACCCCCCCAGATCTCTGAGCCACGTCTAAAAAGTAACCTTCTTTTCATAATAATGGCCATTCGTCACTTCTTTAACTGTCAGACTATAAGGGACGAAAACAAAGTGGGATTTAACAAGGTGTTTGTGTGTGTGTGTGGGGGGGGGGTTCAAACGGTCCTGAAGTGTTAGGGGTCCTGTCAGACAACACTGCTGATGTATTCAGTGAGGACAGGAACAAAGAGCAGCACTGGAACCAAACTGCTTGTTAGAAATGAACAGCCGAGGTGCTTCACTGATGCACAAGAGAGGACTCCTGTCAGACAACACTGAGGGTTAAGTGTTGGCACCAACCTGACAGGAACAGGTAATACACTCAGGGCAAAACAACCTGACAGGAAGAGATTCTGAGAAACACAGAAGGATTTTCTCCAAACGACCTCATGCAACTAGCAGGACTCCCAGAGAAAGTCTGGTTTTCTTCTTCTGGGGTTGCCAGGTCAAATCATCCTCCCCCATCTCATTCTGCCTTCTGCATCCTCCGTCCTTACTCCAAATGGTTCACACAGCAACATTTCAAACCTGTCTGTGGATTTTCAAAGACTGAGAGAGCTCACGCATGACGACACACAAACAGGTTTTACTCACCAACGTTCAGATGTCGTTCAGAAATCTCTCAAAATCTCTCGAGACCAAACGTGAGTTCAGATTAAATAAACATGGCCGACGAGAAAGATGCCAGGGTGAACTATTTTTAACAGAAGAAAAAAAAGAAACCGTACTTTCTGGTAAAACTAAACATTTAGTAAAAAAATAGTAAAATATAAGAAAAGTGAGCTAAATAATAAAAAAGGGTTGGTGACATTTTCAAACGTTTTATTTTGGCGCCTCATCTGATTGTGTCCTCACTCATGGCGACACAAACCGCAAATATTTGACTCCGATTTTGTTAGATTTAAAAAAGATAGGGGGGCTGATTCCACTCAGATGGATGTTTCATACATGAGGGTATGAAAGGGGGGGTTAGGGGGGTTAAGGACCCCCCACAATAACTTGATCCAGTCAGTATAACCCCCCTCTAACACAATAGGAATGAACTGGTTGAGTGCACAGCTGCAACACCTGTTGTCTTTAACTGTCACCTGATTTCAACATTTATGATGTCATATATGTACGTTTAAACATAACTGTTGAAAACAACATGCAGGGTTTTAATCTGCTCTTGTCACATTATGGCTGTTTTTGTTGAATCGTGTTGCAATTTTTCCAAACCAAATAGTAGTGCAGCAGGTAAATACTGTGCAAATTTATGAATGTCGTATCTAAAAATGTCAAAATATTTGTTACTGTTAGAAAAAATGGAGGGAAACTGATGTGGAACAGGAAAGGTGCAGAGTAAATACAAAGAAAATAGGAAAGTTAAATCACAGTAAAATAATTACAATGTATTTTAACCCTAAAATATCCTGAATTGTTTTATAAAAGTTAACAGCTGTGTCTCGATTCATGGGTTGCAGCTGACGTTGTGTACATTCGGCTGATTACGTCACCGCCCCGCGCCAAAGCTGTCCCAATTTGTAGGCGCCTACTCATGCGGCTGACAAAAACCCAAAACGCCGGCTGCATCTGAGTATCCTACACGGCTGACAGTATCCAGGAATTTTTTGTCAATACTTTTTTATTAACACAATATGGATCAGAGCCTAAATTTGTCAGATTTTTTCACGATATCTCGTTTGCACAAACTCATTTAGAGCATTAACGTACTCGCTGTGACCCATTTCTCTATGTTTTGAACCGGAGAAAATCACTTCCTGCCCCTTTATTTGAATTTTGCGTGTCATGTGACTCCAACTCAACAGAACAATGTTACGAGACGCAGCGTCTAATCTTTAACAGAACGGCTCAAAAATGATAAAGGGACCAAACTTCCTCCACAGCTACGTTAAAGACTGCAGCAGAAGGTTCTACAAGAACCTGGAACTATTTCTCACAAACATCTTTTCCATTTCTGCTTTTGTTTAATGACTGGTGGAATCTGTTGTGTGTTTTTCCAGCCCTCAGATTAGATTTGAATAAATCCAGAAGCTGGTAAACACCAGATCGTTTTCATCAGGTCCTGACAGATAAAAGTCTTGAAGTGAAGGAGCGTGGACCATCCAGGCAGAACCCCCTGCCTTCACTGTGGTACCCCTCTGATGAGAAAGCTGATTGAGTTTGAGCTGAATGATGAGCGCTGACAGAGGAGATTAATTGGTGCGGTCGTAGGAGCAGCGCTCGCTCTGATCTCTCATTAGTCTTCAGGAACATTTAGCTCCAAACTGAGGGAGGGAATGAACGCAGGCCTTGCTGTGATTGATGCGTCTGATTACTTTCATAAAGTGCTGTGGGACGAGGTTGGAGGACTTGTGGATAAAGAAATAACTCACAGCTCCAACTCTCCAGACAGAAGCTTCAGCGTCTTTGTACCAAAAACCAGAAGCAGAAACATCATACTCTCATCAAACACATCAAAGACTGTTCTGAACAGAAGCTGACATTAGAGGAAAGGTTTTAAAGGATCTGTATGTTTTTTACTCTGTAAATTTAGTATTTATTCCGTTCAAGTCTGTAAAAGTTTGATTGAGTCCCTTATGATGAGCCGTTAATTAGGGATACACAACAGCTTGTAGGACTGGTTCTAGGGGGCGGAGCCACAGGGGCACTGGCCCCAGCTAAATTCTGATTGGCCCATTGAAGTCCCCCTGTCCTATCACTCATCTGTAATTTGCAGGGTTGTAAAGTAACTAAGTACAAATACTTCTTTACTGTACTTAAGTAGAAATGTTGGTTATCTGTACTTTACTTGAGTAATTATTTTTCAGCCTACTTTTTACTTCTACTCCTTACATGTTTAAAAAAGGTAAGAAGTAGAAAGTAATTTCTCTTATTTCATTTTGGCTTTTTATTGTTAAAGAAAAATACCATTCTGAAAAATTGTGCCTCCTGGATAGAGTGAATTTAATTGTGGTTGGATGAGAAGTACAAAAATACCAATCTGATACCGTATTAGTTTGTACACAATCCATCAAAGCTGCACGCCTTTAAAAAAAACATTTTTTTGGAGAAGTCACCTCCCAATAAATGTATTTTTGAAAATGTAACCATACATTTTTACTCAATACTTTTACTTTTAATACTTGAGTACAGTTTATGCCAGAAATTTACCTTGATACTTAAGTACAAAATAAATCAGATACTTTAAGACTTTTACTCAATTAATATTCTTAGAGGAAACTTTAACTTTTACCAAAGTAATTTTATGATAAGATACTTGTACTTTTACTCAAGTATCACTATCGGGTACTTTATACAACACTGGTAATTTGCCTGAGATCGATGATGCCGAATGCAGTTCCACGTCCCAACACTAGAGGCGCTAATGAGTCAAATAAAGTCCAGCACAAATCTTACAGAAGATTTGAACTTTCCTGCAGAAAGTCTTTCAACTGACAAACGATGTCTGCATTTCCTCACATGCTGTGTGTTTGAGAGTTTTTATATAAGTACAGTAAAAATGTATAAAAAGTGTTTCAATATGTGACTGATTAAAAGTACACAATTTACCGAAAACAGGGATCTGTGTGCAACAATGTTGAACATCTATGAACCCCTCTATGAACATTGTGGCTCAGAAAAACCATAGATCCACCACTGATCTACGGCGTACATGATGACGTTATTTTGTCACATAAACATTAGTGTTTTGTAAAGCAGAACCCTATGGCAGGCCATTTTAACATAAAATCGGCTTTACAACACTTACATTCCACATATCTGAAATTGCTTTATTACTTGTCATATTATTTTAGATGTCTTTAATTAATTTAATAGGAATTAAGCTTGAATTGGTATGTGGGCGGAGCTTGACCTCATTATTTGACCTAAAATTTCTGATCTGCACTGAAGTGCACGTTTGGCAGAGAAATGTGAGTCAGCTTTCTAAAACATGTTCAGATTCAGATTTCTGTTAGTCTGTATATTGACTAATAAGTTTAACTAAAAATATATTTTTAAAATTATAATTCTTGTTTTCTTTAGGAATAAACATCTACAGACAAAAACATTAATTTCTTAAGATAAAGAAACTATACAAGTTTAATAAGTAAAGCATATTCAGACAGTTTACACAAACAAACAAATGCATGAATTTTAATTTTATCTTTTTATGTAACACAAGTGTGGCTCTGAGCTCCTCTCAGACAGACGGCAGAGAGTTCAGTTAATGTTCTGTGTTTGTTGTGTGTTTGCAGACAAAGCTCTGATTTTCCTCAGATGAAAACAAATATGTTGCGGTCGGAGATGTTTTCATGGATTTAATAGATTCGTCTCTGATGTCTCAGAGCAAACATCGTTCCTTCATTAGCAGTTTTAGTGTTAATTAGTTCTCAGTAATCTCCAGACAAACAGAGCAGAGCTCACCATGATGCTTTCAGGAACATAGAGTTAAATAACACTAGAGTGAGCTGTTAGCATCTGTGACAACATGGAGTAAAAATGGTGAGCGGACAGGGTGTCTTGATCTGTGTCACAAGTGTAATCATTTTTACAAGTAATATAATTATGTTAATTAAGACAAATATATAATTTATAAGTGATATGATCCAAACTATTTTTGAGTTTAAAATCCAACGGATTAATACTTTTACAGTAAAGTTTATTTAGATTTTTTTAAAAGCTAAAGGTTAAAAATTCTGATAAGTTTTGTTGTAAAGAAACAAAATAAATAAAACAATAAGAGGCTGCAGCAGGTATGAGTTACAGCTTCAGCTGCTTCACAGTCAACTAAATTTAGAATTTGCAATGAACCTTTTGCCTTTTTTATTTATCATTTTATTGTTGGCAAAATCTAGATGTTCAGTTAGATTTTTTAAGACATTTAAACAAAGATGTCCTCACAGAAATAGAAACTCGTGGCAGGGTGTGCGCACGCAGGTCTCTAACAGATTTAATTATCTTCTTACAATTTTTAAAATGTTCGTTTAACAAGAAATGAGACATGATTAAATTTGCAGCTCAGCGACCTTCACACCTAAAAACATGATGGATGAAAACACACACGTGCAACACACACACACACACACACACACACACACAGAGAGAATGTATCTAATCTGCACATCTGCCAAGGACCGGATGATGTCGTCAGAAAATCTTCCTAAAACACTAACAGATGATTGTAGAGAACACCTTCAGTGCAGAAATAAAAATATTTACCTTAATTTAACATTAGCTTCAATTCCTGCATTAGAATCTAGGTTCAGAGCACAATAATTAGGGAGACTATTTACATTTTATGTGATTTTATTTCAAAATGGGACATTTACAAACTATTTACAAATATTTTTTCAAATAATTGACACGTGGGTATCTTAGATTTTGTATTTACAAATTTACAGTTAGATTTTGTTAAAGATTGTTCTCTGATTCTACATTTTTTTTCAGCTGCTTGTGTTTAAAAATGATTGACTTATAGCCCTTTGTAAAATTAGCATTAGCATTAGTGGTTAGCTTGGGATTAGCATCAACATTATCATGTGATCATTCTTAGCTACTCCACAACAAAATTCATCTCAATGAGTCTTAAAATGACTGAATTATAGCCTTTTAAAGTTAGCTGTGGCGGCCATCTTGGATTTTTGATAAGCATTTATTTTGGTAAAGATTGTTTTCAGCTACTTCTGCACTAATCTTCAGCTTTGTATGTCTACAAATGGCTGAAAAATAAATTGTGACTAGCATTCACCTCATATTGCTTATGATGTTATTTTAATTGTTGCATGTCAGATACTTTCTGTAAGACTTTACAGCCTGCTGAGGTTCAAGTTTTTATTTATGCCATCACTAATACCAGTGTTGGCCTTTCCGTTTGTTGTCAACAGGGTGATTCTGGAGGAAATAAGTTTGCAGGGAACTGTCACTGCCTTGCAAACCAAAAAAAAGTTGGACCATTAAAAACAAACATTGTGTAAATATAAGTGTAACTGGTTCCAATATCCCATTTCAACAAATAGCATCAATATACTTCTTGGCTGTCGTGAAATATTTTCTCTGTTTTAGTGCTGTAAGTATCCAGGGTCAGGTGAGGGAGCTGGCAGCAAACCCACTGTGGAAACTTGGCCTGGTTTCCCCTCATGATGAAGTGTAAAGACACAAACTATAATTTGTATCATGCTCTGGGTTAGATCGTCCTCTAGTGGGCAAACTGTGACACTACTGGTCAGACTGCAGCATTAAAGGGAACATATTCAAAATCCACTTTTTTAGCTGTTAAATTCGTTTTGTTGTGGACTTGGGGTGTCTAGGAGGCCGAAACGTTTAATTTAGTCTCTCCCAGGGCTGCGTAGATATCTTTAGATTCTGTTTGGGTCAGACTTTTCAAACTGTTCAGTTTTCTCTTCATTACGTTTTTCTAATATGCTCTTGTCTGTGTCCCCATTTTTTTTCAACCAAGGCAAAAAGAAAAAAATAAACAAGTTCTGTTTCTTCCCAAGCGTTCGTTCGTTTACACTCCAGTCCAGTTGGTGGCAGTAAATAAATTACAGAAAGAGTTTGCCAACCGCGATTAAGCAACAGAAGAAGACTGTTTGTATTGCGCATGCGCGGGATTTGTTTGTACAGGGAGGAACGTTCGGCGTTTGCTTGTGTTTACTGCTGTGAAACCAGTTTGAGTCATGGCCTATCAGCTATACAGGAACACCACTTTGGGAAACAGTCTTCAAGAGAGTCTGGACGAGCTCATTCAGGTGATTATGACCGGAGGCAGTCTTGGTTCCTATTCCCTCCATGTCGGTTATCTGATAGCTCACTGTTAGCATTCTGCTAGCTTTCCGTTAGCAGTGCTTCAGTCAAGAAAAATGAACCAAAGACTCTGTATTTTATATATATATATATGTATATACCGTGTGTATATAATCCCACCAGTTAACATATTTTAGCACATTAAAGTTCCTGTAAGAGATTTTAAAACTCATTTCCACCATGAAAGTTCAGATAACACGTAGCACGTATCTTTGAGCTGAGCCCCCACTCAGTCTCAGTGCAGATAGACTCCTGCTCACAGGAGCTAACATTTATCAGACTTTATTTCTATATCATGTTTAAAACTTGCAGCTGCATAAAGAATCTAGAGAAAAAAGAACATTTGTCGCTCCTCTGTTTCCTTAAACGACTTATTTCCTGGCTACTTTCCTAAAATTTAAAGATGGATTCTGGTATGATCAACAATTTGAAAGCAAAAAAAAAATACAAATAATAAATAAACCTGAACGTTAGCCTGTGGTTAAGATGTACTTTTTGATCAATGAGTTTAAAGGACTGTCGACAAACATCAGCCAAATACAAAAATAGATAATCAGCTCAGACTCCATCCAATTTTAATTCAAATTTTGAGCGAATTTTTTTAAATTTTGCAAAAAGAGAAATAAGAAATGCGAATCAGACGTGTTTCCATCAACCAGGCTACACAAAGTGTAATTACGTCAGACGCATGTCTGTAGTAAACAGGAAGTAGGAGTCACAAACTCTCAGGGACACATCCCAGGAGCATGGAGAGAAGTTATCAGGAAAGTTGTACTTATTCTGTCAGATCAACTAGTTTTGGTGATGTTACTGCTGTTTGGAGATGTAGAAGAAGAAATGATTCTTTTCATGGTACGGGAATAACTGAGGAGATGCCAAGAGCAGGAGGAGGGTCCAGCTGCAGTCGCTCTGGTACCGGTACCAGACAGACAGCTGGAAGAGGGTCCACCTCCAGCGAGCGTATAAACTTTTTTGCGCATTAGAGGAAGTTTTTTCGAATCAGGCCGTTTCCATTCACCTTTTCTAATGAGATACTTCAAAATGCGGAAACACGGTTAGTGATCAACAGATTGAGTAAATGAAGATCAGCAGGAGGTTCCTGGTTCTGTGAGCTTCAGAGTCTGATAATATAACCTCTGTGATGTTGTGATGAAGACGTCACGTGTTGATTGTGTGTTTTCAGACTCAGCAGATTACACCTCAGTTGGCTCTTCAGGTCCTCCTTCAGTTTGATAAAGCCATCAACACGGCGCTCGCCAACCGGGTCCGCAACAGAGTCAACTTCAAGGTGAGTCCATGTGCTGTTGGTACCACGGGGGTGGAGGGCAGTGTGTTCTGTATTGAACTCGCTGTGGTTCCTCTCCTGCAGGGCTCTCTGAACACCTACAGGTTCTGTGATAACGTGTGGACATTCGTTCTGAACGACGTGGAGTTCAGGGAGGTGACGGACATGGTGAAGGTGGACAAGGTGAAGATCGTGGCCTGCGACGGGAAGAGTAAGTCGACCCAGAACTGATGGGTGTGGTTGGCATGAATGAGACAAGGGGTCCGACGGAGGAAACCTGGTTTAGATCCCAGACATGTTCAGGTGTCCTGATGAGAGGACAATGAACTTTAAACCTGCACATGTAGAAAGACAGGAAGTGGTGAGACGTGCTTTAGGAGGAACTCGTGGGTTCTAAGGGGAGTAGAATTCCATCACGGATCAGTTTCAAGTTATTTCTGTGAGTTTTAAAAAAGATTTATCTGTAGAACCTGAGGTTTCTAATCTGCTGCTGCTTTAGTTACAGGATCTTAAACATTATAGATTAAAATATTTTACATTTAAGTTAATTTAGTTTTTAATTTTTCTGGTTTTAATGTTCTCCTCAGACTCTGGCTCCAACGCTGCAGAGTGATCTTCATCTCTCCACGTCTTCATCAATGGGCTTGAGTTCCACAGATCTGGACTGTACATATTATTTATCACAGTTACGTGTGTGTGTGTGTGTGTGTGTGAGAGAGAGTGTGTGTGTGTGGGAGAGAGAGATCTTATTTTTTAATATGAGGAAGTATTTGTTCAGTTTGATTAATTCCTTTAATAAAAACTTTATTTAAAACCTGCAGGCTCTGATCACGTTTCTCCTTGTGATTTGACATATTTTCCACCTTCACATCAGAGTCGGACCATAAAACTCATAGATCATACTTTTTTTCTTTTTAAACCAACAAACAGATCATTTGGTTCTACAAATTCATAAAACAGGAAACTTTAAACATGGTTCTAAAATTAAAATCCAGGTAAAATGCAATTTTTTTTCTCCCCTTAAGCTGTAGGAACCCTGTCAGTTTATTTGTACAAGTACTGAAGTTCTATTAGCTCCATATAGACTATAAAAAGGATAAGCTTTGTAAGTGCGGGGTGCATTATATTAGTTTAAAAAGGTCTGCAAACAGTATCACGTATCGCAATAATTTCTCAGACAATTTATCGTTAAGCAAAATCCGTTCTTGTGACCGGCGGTGATTATCTGTTGGCTCTGACTTTAGAAAGAAAATTCATTACAATATTTCACAGATGAAAAGTGGAAAGCAGCGGAGGAAAAAGGAAAATGGACGGTTGGATTTCACTGACATCTTTATTACAATATTCACAATATATAAAAAATAAAACTCTGCAGGTTATTAGTGCTGCAGAGGAAACAAACAGGACATTGATCAGGTTATTTATTGATCACTATCAGAGTAAACAAATGTTCAGATCAATACTGAACGTGAGGTAAGAAAATGTCTTTATGAATGATGGGGACGTGTAAAGTGGATCGTCTTTTAAAGACGAAGGATTGAGCTGTTTTAATATCAGACGGGGCCTGGCTCAGGGGACAAGCTTCTCTCGAACTGGTCCACCACAGGTCTCCCCCGAGGACGCCCTCCAAAAGTCTCAGTTTCAGCAGAGGATGATGTAAAACATGAGCCTAAATGAACCGTTTGTCTTCTTAAAGAGGCTGGATGATCCGTCTCTGTCGTGAAGGACGCTGCAGGTTTGTCTTCAAACTCCTTCAAAGCTGCTGAACGTCCTCAACAAGCCCAAAGCAAGACCATACAGGTAGAACACATGAAACATGAGCTGGTAAAACCCCAGTTCCCTCTTCCTCAGTGGAACTATTCCTCAGCAGGTGGATCAGTCCTGAAAGCGCTGACAGGCCTTCTTCCAGCGGCACGCCGTGCACCACAGCTCCCTGTGCTCGATGCCGTAAACCTTACGACACTTCTTGGCCTCGCTGCGGATCCTCCTGATGAGAGGTGCAGGAGTTAGAGGCCTGTCTGAAAACTCAGACCTGAGAAAACTCAAACACTGACCTGCAGGGGGCGCTGTGGTTCTGCAGCCACTGCTCTCCCACACTGACCGAACGCACCCGGAATGTCATGCCCTGAAAAAAAAAACAGATTCCAGTCAGCTGGATGTCAGGTTCCTGTTAGTTTTACTTCCTCCAGTCTGGTTGGAGCCTGGTTGAACCATGGCCCCGGGAAACCATTATCGTTTTTAATTCACTAGTTTTTGTGCTATTTCAACAAATAATATACATAAAACATTCAGCTCCTTCAGGACATTCTGGCTACGACTTTTAGTGTTTCAGCAATTTATACTTTTTGAGATATTTAGCTTTTTCTGCCAAGTTTTTCTCACTGAAGCTGAATGCAGCTGTTCTTAAACATCCTTAAACTCTTTTAAATGTTCATCAATTTTTACAGATCTTTTTACCTGAAGTTCTAGTTTTGCTTTTTTTAACTCCTTTGTACCAATTTCAGCCTCCGTCGGCTTCTATTTTTACCAGTTTTAGCTTTTATCTGCTTTTTTAGCTATCATTCTGACCTTTTCTGCTGTACAGGGATCAATAAAGTATATTTTGAATTGAATTCTTCTACTATTTTTTTATGCTTCTTTCAGCTGTTTTCTGCCATTTTAGCTAATTTTAGATTTATTTTAGCTAATTGTTATTTTTAAGTGATAATATTTAGCTTTATAAGCTTAATTAAGCAAATGTGCTTTCTGTTATTTGTGCTAGTTTCTGCTTTTCAGCTACTTTTTTCAGTCAATTTCAGCTGTTTTAGCTATTTTAGAACATATTGCATCTTTTTAGTTCTCCTTTTCTTGTTTTTCTGCTATTTTTTTCTCTCCTTTCACAATCTGTCAATTTCAACTTGTTTCTGCTACTTTTATCTTCTTTTTGCTAACTGTAGCTACTTTTACTTGACTAAACCTCAACAAATTTCGGCAAAAATGAGCGTTTACTGCATTTTCACAGGGCTTACCTGTTGGCTGCAGGTGGTGGGCGGGGCTGCCAGGGACACCACATGGCTCAGTGGCAGAGCCTAAAGAAAAGTTAACATTATTACAAATTCATTTACAGATTCATTTTTTCTGTTGATGAAACTAAACAAAAACTAGTTTGTTAGAATTATCCTCCATAATAAAATCTAAAAATACAAACATCTAAATAATAAATCGCTTTCAGAACTGCGCCAACAGGAAGTACTTCCTCCTGACCTTATTTATTCACAGCTGTGTTTGTTGAACAGATTTAATTAAGTTAAAGTGAATGAAGGGTCTGCATCTGCCCACCTGGTAGGAGTGCTCAGACTGAACCTGCCAGGAGGTGGTGGAGGGGACGGAGCGACTCAGAGTGCTGCACGGGAGGGCGGGGGGCGACGGAGGGGACGGCGGAGGAGGCGAGGGAGGTGCCGAGGGGGAGGGGGGTGAGGCGGGCGGTGACTGGTGCTGGTTTATCTCGGTGTAGTAAAAGTCTTCCTCGTGTTCACTGCCGTGGCTGCAACACAAAGGTCAAAGGTCAGCAAGTATTTGACTTCTGTGTGTCTCTCCGTCTGCCAGGTGAGTCTTACCACAGGTGAGTCGTCTTGATGTGACGTTTGATTCCCACCACAGATGTCAGCACCTTTCCGCAGCTCGGCCACAAACACTTGTACGCCACCTTCAGGGAGTTCTGTCGAAGGAAACTCACCGTCAGCGACCAGCTCGGCCACGTTTTGTCCTTTTGTGACCGTTTCCTTTCTCTCACCCTGCGTTTCCGTGGCGCCGGATCCTCAAACAGAACCTGATCCAGCTCCATGTCCAAGCCCTCGTCGGGGGGCGTGGCTGTGCCACTGTCAGGCTCCGCTATTGGTGAGGAGGAGGCGGGGCTTCTGGGGGTGTGGCCGACGCTCCAGTAGCCACTGCTGCCGCTGTCCGAGAGCTCGATGCCCCCTCCGCTGGACTTTGGTGGAGCTGAAAGAACACAGACATGAGAAATATTCTTCTAATGCTGAAGGGGATCAGCTGAACTCAGAGTTAATAACAAGAGTTTATAAGAAGTTAAAACAAAACTGAACTTTTCGTTTCCTGTCCAGGAAGCTTTTTCTCAGTTCCCTAAAATCCATCTCATCTCAGCCGGTCTCACTCAGAGTTTCCAAGAAATCCACAGGTAATTTTCTCAGATTCTTCACTAAACCAAGAAGGGGGTTTCTGCAGTCACTGAGTGGGAGGTTCTTGTTTTGTGGGAGGAGTTTGTCAAAGACACGATTGGTTGGATGGACTATTTTGGGTGGGGGTTAGAACGTTGGGCACCTGGGGGCGTGTAGCTCAGTCAAAACATTCAAAAATCTAAAAATTTATAACTCGAGGCAGGAAGAATCTAGTCGCACCAAATTTGAAGTCAGTGAATTATGTCTACATGCTGACAATAATTCCACTATTACCATTACTTCCTCTTTTAGCTTCCCCCATGAGACAAGTCAACCCGAACAATCATGGTTTTGCCAAACTCCGCCCACCCAAGAACCTCCGCCCAAATTCTGAACTCCACCCACACGCTGCCAATCACAGCTGCGACAAACACTACTCACACCGAAAAACTCCACCCATCATGGTTAGCACAGACTCCGCCCACACAGACAAGAAACTCCCCCTATGTACTGCAGAGACCCCTACCTGACTAAAATAATGGTCAACTCAGTTTAAACTGAGTTTTTCAAACTCAAACTTAAAGTTTCAATCCCCTCCGTCCTTCCGTCTGTTTGTACCTGCAGCTTCTCTGTGGGCGGAGCTCTGCGGCGGCAGTGGGCTGCAGGACAGGCTGCTGAGCACCATGGCTGCCATCAGCTCATCCATGTCCACCTCCGTATGATTTCTCTGACTGCAGAACCACAAGTGACTGGTGTAAGCGTGTTTATCAATAAACAAAATGTAATAAACAGAGGTGGGAGGAGCCTGACCTTTTGGGAATGTTGATGCTGGCTGATTTGCCAAAGGCCCGAGAGGCCGGCCATGAAGACGAGACACAAGATGGAGACTGGTCAGAAATGTCAAACTGAATGAGAACACCTGACGGCTCGCCTGCTCCATACTGAAAGGAAACAAAGACATGCAGCTGTGATTGGCTGAAACAGTTATCAGCTGTTACTCTCCTGTCCACGACCGCTGAACCTTCTATCATAACTGAAAATACTTTCCACCTGGTAAAGGTTGAATAAAACTAGGGAATGTTGAAAGTTAAAAGTGGTTTTATTTCATTTCAAGATGCTGAAAAATATTTCACCTTCAGATCTGCGTGACCTTTCACCCTGCCGATGCCTAGCTGTCCTCCCACTGTTGCCATGGTGATGCCGGTCTTTCCCGTCTCACTCACCAGCGACCCAAAAGGGGAGCGTTTCCCCAGGCGAGTCTTGGGTATCATGTCTGCAGAAGAAAGAGACGATTTTTCATTCTATTGATATTCACTAAATTAATCTCTTAAACTGAAATGAGAACAAGACGGATACAAAACGTAGATTAACTCTTGCTTCAGATTTGTGCTTAAAAACAAATATTTTCGTATCAGTTTTTTTTTTTTTTTACTTTTTAAATGTGGTTAAATGTTTAAGTTTACATTAAAGTATTTCAGAATGGAACGCAGTCTTCACTGTTGTCGCTCGGCTCTAATTATGACATCATCCTGCAACTAAAGCAACCGCTAATGCTGCTAACGCTACGAATGCTGCTAACGCTGCAGAAGATTCTGAATTCTAAATGTGTTCAATGAAAACAACATGTGGTCGAGCAGTTTGAAGCGTAGCTCGGACACCAGCCGCTACTGCAAGTTTGATGTCTTGTAGAGAAGCGTTAGCAGCTTTAGCAGTGTTAGCATTTGATTTTGTCTCATGGTGATGACATCATAACAAGAGCCAGAACCAACAGCAAAGGCTGCGTTTAATTCTGAAATACTTAAATGTGAACTTCAACATTTAGTCACAACTTTAGGATTTTACATAGCCAGTGAGGGGATATGTGGGGGATTTTTTTCTATTGCGTTCCCTCACAAAAACCCTTCATTACTGCTGTTCCTGCTGGTTTCTTAACAAAGTCACATTCTTACCATATTATGGGAGTTAATACTTTAATTCAGCTTTGGAATAATAGTATCACAGACACACGCATAAAGATACTTAATATGCAGATATTTAACTCTGTGCATCCACAAAATATAACCGTTAATTACCCAAACTTATGACAACATGTTTTAGTAACTGGATATTTCAAAATAAAAGTCTGATTTAATTTAGGTCATACAAAACAAACGTTTGCAAGGTAACGCAAAAGAAAAAAAATCCCCCATGTCCAGAAGATTTAACTTTTACATTAAGATTTAGAATTTAACATTTATAAAAATTAGTAAGATGTAAGAACAGTGAGCTAAATAACAATTAAATTTTTTTAGGGGAAAAATTTTAACAAAGATGTTATGATCAGAAAGTGAGCTAAATAATGAAAATGTGTTTTTTTTTAAACATTTTATTTTACACTTAGAGCCCCATGCTCTCTTCTCAAACTAAGATAATCTGAATAAATCAAACTTTCAGAAAGAGGACATGTCCACATTCATCACTTCTGAGACATGAAAATTCTAGCTGTCCTACAAACATGATCCCTGCCGCCATTTACAAAACTTCATGTGAGAGTAGCAAACACACCTCCACTTCTCTACAGCTCTCAGCCAATCACAGTCCTCCAGTCTTCCACATTAAGAGCCTCTCATGCAGTGAAACCAGCAAGCAGCAGCTAAAACATGTAGAACATGTAGCACATCATCATCATCATCATCATCATCATCAGTTTACCTTCATGCTATTTGCTCTGAGTGAAGCAATAAACATATTTTTAAAAAGTATCTCTTGAACCCGCACCAGAGTCTGAGCACAAACACACAAACAGCAGCTACTCACCTGCAGAGTCCAACAAACAACCAAGTAAGTAAACAAACAAACAAACAAACAGCTCAGGCAGCTCAGAGTCTGTTGCTGCTGAATGAGTCCAACTGACAC
>JARVJO010000164.1:30940718-30952645 GCA_031762555.1 Cynodonichthys magdalenae | reverse complement strand
GTCAGGCGAAGGGTAGACCGTCTCATTTCACAGCAGATTTGAGCAGCCTACCCGGCCCAGCTGGGCTACGTGCTCATCAGGACCCAGACCATGAATTGAGACCCAGCCAAAGACCGGCCCATCTTCTTGATCTTTCAGGCCATTTATAAATCCGACCAAGTCCCCCAGCTGGGCTGATGGAGAGGGCAACTGTTGTCAAAACACGATGAATCAACTCAAAGGTTTTAAATAAATGTAAAAGCATTGTGCATCATCACCAGCCGTCCCTGGATAATAAATCTGTTTGTTGTTGTGTAATCCTGGTTTACCTCTTCATATGTGAACCGTTTCGGCCCTGTTACTTGGACCCTCCTTGCCACCTGGGTCTGTTCAGAACTCAGACCGAGGCGACCAGGAGGCATCAAAGCTCCAGCTTAGAAAGAGCCTGCTGTCACTTTTAGGAAGTCATTTCATATAAAAACATGGTTTTGTCTCTGAACTGTTTTGTTTTGTGTTTTACTCAGCTTCAGATTTATCTGGATCGTGAGGACCTGACTTCCTGGTTCCTGCTCTTTGTGGTCTGCTAGTTGTTCTCAGACTTGTTGGTCGTTGTAGCACTGATCTCAGCAGGTACAGCTGATTAGCTTAACTCTTGCTCTTTAAATGATCTCGGACAACTTCAGACTTTCCACAGACTCGACTTCACTGGTTTTGAAAAAGAAGCCCGTTGTACTCAAAAACTGTCCCAACAGGTGGAGCTGGAGCTCAGACTCTGTGGGTCCAACAGGCTGATGTGGCCCAGTTTCACTTTTGCAGGTATAATGTTGCGGTTTTGTTTGAGTTGCGTTGGGTTCTGCAGGTTTGGGTTGTTTGGGTCAGCACAATCACACACAGAGTACGAAGCAGAGTAAAACCCCTGCAGTTTGTTCTGAGCTGCACGAACCTGCAGCTCGTTTCTCGTCGTTTGTTTAAAAAAGTTCTGTTTCTACGGAGAAGGTCACACGATCCAGTTCGTTCTCTTCTTCTCTCAGTTTTTTTTAGAGGGACTTTCTGTCAGACTCTTCGTCAGAACATCTCCCTGACTGGTCAATCAGGTAAGCAGCCATCAAAAAAGGCTTTGGGAAAAACTTCAGCTTGTGTTGTGATCAGGCCATCAGGACACCTGGAAACACAGCAGATCACACACAAACAGAATTACTCAAGCAAATACTCCAACAGTAAAGAAGAAACTTCAGGTTTAAATTCTGCATCTTTAGTCCAAAGACTTTTGTTCCGTTAAAGGTACAGATCTGGATGTAATAAAACTGATCCGTTATTTTAATCGAACCTCAAATAAATACACAACAGATTCCACCACAAAAGAAGCCAGTGACAGCCGACAGTGTGTAATCAGTGTTTTCTTGTTCTACAGTGTGTCAAACTCAAGGCCCGTGGGCCACATTTGGCCCATTGGTGACTTCTGTCTGGCCCCTGAGCTGTCATGTTGTATGATTTTTCCTGTACGGTGGCCGACGGGTGCAGCAAACAGCTAAATGTTCTGCTAAAAAAAATGCTGCATTCGTTAAATTTACTGCATGAAATGGTGCAAACTCCAAAACACAAAGTGGACGTGCACCAGACCACTAAGGGGACTCAACCTCAGAACCAGATGAGGAGCTGCTGAAGAAAAAAGTTGGCATTCTGAGGCTTTCATATACATTATTATAAATTAGTAAAAATATATCAATGTTATGAGGTCAGAGTGATTTCATCTCCAAGAACATGATTTTGTGTTTGCACCTGCCGGCCACCGTACTCAACTTATTACCATCCATCCCATTATAGGTGAAGAAAAACGGATCAACCTTTTTTCTAAAAATGACTTTTTGGTTCACTTGTTCAGTCAAGAAAACTTTAGCTTGTAATGATGCCTGGAAAAAGTCTGACCTCTAGTGGAAACAACAGGAACTGCCTCTGAATGTGTGACTGTACTGCTGAACTAAATATTGTTTAAGTTGTAAGCATGATTGTTTTCTGACATAATCTCAACTTATGTTGCTGATATTTGATCAAAAATTCATTAGTCTAAGTTCTGACAATGTTGTGAGAATTTTTTTTTTGTTGCTGTTGTGTTGTGATTAATAAAACGATGAGTAGCAGTGCCTGTTTGACCTGATGTAGAAACACCAATGTGAGTCGTTTTTAAAGAAGAAACAAAAAACATTACAATTTTTGTTAATAATTATGAATGTAGTTTTGGAAAGATAACATGGATAACATATTGTAAATGAAAGTTTCACACTGCTGAGATGAACGATTGTTGAGATATTTGCATGTGAAGTAACAGGAAGTGATGTCAAAGGGGAATATTTAAACATTGCTACAATAAGTAACAACACAGACTGTAGAGAAGAATCTGATGTTTCTTTAGATTATTTAGAGTCTCTATCAGAAAGATGAAGAAGAGTTAGAGCTCAAATATTGTTTCAATAAACAAAGACCAGAGAGTTAAAGAGTTATCGTTTGATGTCACTTCCTGTTTCACTTTGGTTGAACCAAGGTCAAAAGAAAATCTGCCAGTTATGTAACAAAATGGGTAAAATCATGTCGATTATGCCAAGTTTTTTTAAATATAAAGTTGTTTTCTTTTAATTTTTGTGTTTGATGCATGTCACAGGCACTTTAAAGCACATCTAAACCCAAAATCAACTTTATGTATTTTCAGATAAACTGTTTAAATTGTGTCTTAAGGGTGTTCTAAAAGCCTTTCACTCAGCGAGAGCTAAAATAAAAGTCTGTTACTGCTTTGAAGATAAGCCCATGTTAGCAATAATGCAAACTACTTTTTACAAAATAAAATATTTTCTTTAGAACAATCAGAAATGCTAGTTTCTCAACCTAAGCTTGCTGTCACGTTCCCACGTCCTGACCACACCTCCTCGCTCATCCCCACACTTGGCCCTGCCTCTCAGTGTCTCTTGGCACCGCCCACTTTTTTGGAATTTTTTTAACTTTCCCTGTGGGGGGGGGGGGTTAGTTACACTTTAAAGTTGTTTGGTTCTGAAAGGTGAAGTACCTCCTGCCACCTCATGGGGTGCTGCTTTGATACAAACTCCCTTCAATCGTGTACCTCACTTTTAAAGTCATTAAGGTTGGACTTCTTACTGTTCATTAAAACTTTGTCTCATTACATTCACCCAGAATGCTCCTCCTCCACCTCTTCATTCTCACCTCCACAATGTGTTTGTCCTGAAATGGAGAGACAACAGAAACCTGCCTTAGTGACACATTTCTTTGACCCTGACAGGATTTAGGGTGAGGTTTGGGGCTAAAACTTACCTCTTCTTCTTGTGAGGCGTTCAGGTGCATCTGCTGCTGCTCATGGTAGGCATTTACGCGATGCTCCTGATATTCTTTGGTCAAAGCTTTCTGAGCGACTTCTCGCTCATGTTCCCTCCTCTCAGCCAGGTGCTTCAGCAGCTCCGCCTCCAGACACTACAGGTAAGGCAGCAGGTGAACAGAATCAAAGTTATTTATTAGAAAAACCAATAGAAGTGTGAAATTTGTGTTTTTTTGGTCTACAGCACGTGTCAAACTTAAGGCCCGCGGGCCACATTTGGCCCATTGGTGACTTCCGTCTGGCCCCTGAGCTGACCCTCTGAGTAACTGTGACCCTCTGAGTAATTTAGTTGAAAATCCCTGAATTAATGTCTCAAAATAAATTGTATAACTGTGTAAAACCTATATTTAGCTACATTTTCACAGGCTACTTTTGCTACAGTTGTACTGGTAAGTGGGAATTTCCAACTTACAAGTTGTAAATCTAAACTGCAACGCCTCTTCCAGTGAGAATCCTCTGTCAGAATGTGGGGGAGTCCAAAATTCAACACAGCAGCTACTCACCACAACTCATAAGTGAGTAAAACTTTTTGTATTATTTATTACATTTACTCAGTCGTACATCAACCAGAGTACCCAGAGAGAACCCACACAAGCATGAGCAGGACAAGCAAACTCCACAGAAAAAGACCCTGATCCAGGGATCGAACCCAGGACCTTCTTGCTGTGAGGCATCAGTGCTGACCACTGATCCATTGCGCTGCCAAAAAGAAAATCTGAAATGTAATCCTCTAAAGTTAGATGTAATATTTTAATGGTTTTTAATGTGTCTGGAAATAATTTACTTCCTTAAACATTAATTTTTGGACCTTTTTTATATTTAAATGATCTAAAAACATTCCACAGGCTACAAATGCTGAGACCAGAAATAAGCGTATACAAATAATACCTGTGGAGCGAGCATGAGGCTGCAGGCAGTCCTAGGTGAGACCCGCTGATCTTTAAGTTCTATAGGTTGATGGCCTAATGGGCCATCCAGTCCTTCACGTACCTTCCTCCTCTCCTGAGCAGCATCGAGCTTCTTCTGGATTTCCTCCAGTGATGGTTTCTGGCGAGGTGGTGTGGTGGCTCTCAGCTCGGGGCCGCCATCGAAGGTCGGAGGCTTCAGGATGACCTCAAAGGCCTGGCCACTCGCTCGTTTGCTCAACTCAATCACCTCCATGTCTCGGATGTTGCACAGGTTCAGGTCCACAACGCCTGCAAGATAAACATTACCTTCAATAAGTCAAATGTGCTCCTCAACAAGCTTCCAACACCCAAAAGTCTGGAAACTGCTTCAGTCTTAGTCCTTTATTAAAGGATCTGCAGTGATTATCTGGGCTCCATCTGCACAGATATCAGAAGACTGCTGACCTTCCTTCTTGTCGGCTCTGGGTTCTCTGGGTTCTCTTGGTTCAGGAAGGATGCAGGAACAGAAGAGGGACACCAGTGGGAGCTCTCGAAGTTTCTCCCTGTATGCTGGAACATTCAGGAGAAACAAAAGCAACAGTTTTTAAAAAAGAAAAGAAAAGAAAAACAGATCAGATCAGATTTTGTCAACAATGAAAAAACTTTTTACCTGTCAGAGTCATTTTGGTGCTGGTCTCCTTCAAAGATCTGCTGCTGAGGTAGGATCAGGTGCTGAGGAAGGCAACAAACAAATCAGACATGGATCAAAACCACGTTCATACATATATAAACAACACGTCACCTGCAAAGGAACTCAAACAGAACTAGAATCAGAGGAACTCCAATGGATCAGGAACCATTGGGGTTCATTTGAGGGTTTATATTCTCAGATGAAACTAAATCAGAACCAGCATGTTTGTTTGATTTGTTACTGGTCATGATTCAGTTTTTAGCTCATGAGTCATCTTCACAGAATGAAAGTGAATGAATCATGTCCAGATATGTCAGGTTCTGTTGGATCATGAGTTCATTAATTAGCTGCAGAAAATAAATACTCTAAGGCACAAAACATGGACAAAGTTCAGCTTGCACAAAAAAAACCTGAAAGATTCAAAACAAATATCTAAAAAGATTTTCACTTCAGACAAACAGGAAACATTTGATCTACACAAAAACTGTTAGAAACCAGGAACCACTTCTGAATTTTATAACTCTGTTCCTGACGCTGAGTGTCTTTTATATAAAATAAAAAGATTTGCTTGATTTGAGTCCAGTTCGTCTTCATCATGACACTTCTGGTTGAAGATTTCTTTACAGAATTATTTAATCTATTTCACATCTCAAATCAACACATTCAGACTTTCTGTTTCTGCTCCATCAGAAAAATATCCAAATGTAAAGAAAAACACAAACAACTCTTTTACTGTAGAACAAACAGCAAAACAGCTTATAGTATGAGTGTACTGTGTGTGTGTGTGTCTGTGTGTGTGCGCGCACAAAGCAATGATGTCATTGTTCAAAGAGATCACCTACTGCAGAAATGATTAAAAAAAGACAAGAAACTGCAGAAATAAATAAATGGGTGGATGAAGATAGATGAATAAAAGAGGAAAACTGAATCTTTGTTCAGATCTGTGTCATCGTGCAGAAACTCACCCTGCAGCTACTCTTGTCTTCGTTCTCTGAAGATCTGCAGCTCAGCAGAACCAGAACCACGCAGCAGCTGCTGCATGACATCACTCTGCAGGGCTCTGATTGGCCGGCACGAATACTGCGCTGTGATTGGTTCACAGAGGCTGAGGGAGGATGAGGAGGAGAAGGAGGTGGAGGAGAAATCCTTTTTATCAGAAGAACCCAAAACATCAGGATTTCTGACCCAAACTGAATCCGTTTCACCAAAACAAAATATAAAAACAGAAAGAACATTAGGAATGTTCCTGACTGAAACACAGGATTCTTTCCTTCTTTCTTTAATATCTGTCAGGACCATGAAGGTTTGGACAATCTGTACCATGGAACTTTAGGCAGGGGCTCATATAAATACACACACACACACACATACAAACACACCCACACACACACGCACACACACACACACACACACACACACACACATATCAGCCACACAAAACAAACAAAAGACAAACAACAGAAGGAAAAAGTGATCAAATAATTCTAAGGAACTCCTGTGAAACTACAGCTCCCATAATGCATTGCAGCTCCCAGCCTGACGATCTGGGTGATGTTCGTCTTACTGAGACGTGATTGGTTGAGAGTCCACTCACGCCCTTGAGAGAGCGAGAGAGCGAGAGAGAGAGAATGTGTGTGTTGGTGCAGTGAGAAGAGAAACATCTAGTCCAAGTAATGATGTCACCCACAGCCAATGAGCTGAAAGATCTCAGAGCCATGCCCCCCTATATGTGGGTGTGTGTGTGTGTGTGTGTGTGTGTGTGCACTATGCAGCACAAACACTAACATCGTTTTTAAATTTGAAGCAAGGTGTTTTAGAGAATAAAACAGAACAGAATGAAATAAAAAAGGACAGGTTATGTGACGCGGTGGAGCAGGGGTTAGAGCTGTTGTCTCACAGTTGAAGGTTCCAGGTTCTCTTCCCACTCAGAGTCTTTCAGTTTGGAGTTCTTGACATGCATACAGTTTTTTCTCTGGGTGCTCTGCTTCTCTCCCACAGAACAAACACTTGAACAAAGCGTAGGCAGTAACTAAATGGTCCTTATGTGTGACTGAAAGTGTAAATGGTTTGTCTTGTTTATATAAGTGATGGACCTGCCCTTCACAGTGACCCCTGGTTCTGATCCATGATGCTAGGAATCCTTTCAGAATGCTCAGAAATGCTTCTGAAACTGTTGTACCAGCAGAAACTGGGGCAGGGCGGGGGTCCCACTTTGTGTCGGTGAGGAGCTGTGACCGTCTGTGGTTCTGCTCATGTCTCAGACATCAGCTGAAGTGACTCACTTTTGCTGCAGGAGGGGATACGGTTCTGAACAGGCCCAGTAGCACCACCTTCTGACCAACACCTGCAGTCCAAACCCAGGTAGTGACTATCTGGGCCTTGGTGGTACACTAACAAGACTGGTAGGGAGCTGGCAGGTTCCTCTCCTCTGGTTCTTTTTATGGACCACCAGGACCATATAAATTCAGTCTGTTGGACCACCAGGATCCTATCTGCATTTTGGAACTTCAGGCAGGGGTTTAAGAGTGGGTACCCAGGTTGATCTGGTTGTCAAGATTAAGGAGGTTGTAGTTGTGGGTGGTCTTGTCAAGTGTTGGTTGGGCAGTATGGACTGGGGGTCACTATCCCATGGGGGTAGCAGGTGGGGCATCCTGATGGTATGAGCCCCTTGGCAGAAGCTCTGCCCATAACCCTATCACATGTCAAACTCAAGGCCCGGAGGCCAAGTGTGGCCCACCACAGCATTTTATGAGGCCTGCAAGACCTTCAAAGATCTATTATTGTTTTAAAATAAGCTGCTTTAAAGCCAGCATTAACCATCAACTACATTTCCCACAATGCAAGTCGATTATTTTACCAATGTAATGACAGAATCCCACCTTTAGGTGGCGCTATACAGGGTTCAGAAGTATCTGTCAAAATTCACTGTATAAAATCTCCATTTCACTGCATTTTCATCATCTACTTTCGTTGCAGCCCAGTTGTACTGGGAAGTGGGAATTTCCCACTTACATGTAAATATAAACAGTGAGTAAAACTCTCTTACTTTTAATAGTATTTCTGTTTTATTTCACATTTAGTCAGTCATGGTTAAACGTAGTTAAAATGCAGTTTCTATGCAGGAAATACCAGGTAGAGCTCAGTTAGTGTTTGTTAAGGCAACTTAATTAACTATAACCTTAAAGCCCACAGTGTTCTACTTCACCTTTGACATAGTAAACCGCAGAAAATTTTGCAAAGCACTAACTTTTAAAACATTTGGACATTTATAGTGAATAAAATCCTCAGATCTTTCCTGTTTCATTGTTCCAAAGTTACATTTCATTGTAAGTCCTGCTAATGTTCCAGTGGTGGTTTGCAGGATTTCTTCACTGCAGCACACACTTGATTAGAACTGAATAATCTCATTAAGTTTAGCAGAAACTTGTTAATGAATGGTTTATTTAAACCAGGCGTGTTTGATGGAGACCACCGCTGTGATCTAACATGTAACAAAAACACATGAAGTTTTCTGAAACACAAAGTTCAGGTTTTTCATATTGTTTAAACACATCTTTGAGTCTGCAGGAACAAAATGAGTGAATGTCAGCCACTGGTTCTAAATATATTGATTTTTTTGTCACGAGCCGCTTCATTCATGTTGAAACTCTGAATGAAAGCAACTTGTCCGCCTGCAGCCATCTGCCATCTCTGCTGTCGCCCACTCTGCGTGGCTCAGAGGAGCTGCTGACTCAAACTTAGAAAGCTGCCTTCACATAAATGACTAATCCATGTAGGATGGAGCTCTTAATCTAGACAAATTAATTTAATATCTGTCAAGAACATCTCATTCAGTTCATCTAAGCTTCCTGAACTATGGCAAGGTAAACTCCATAAACTACGACAGTGGATCATAAAACCCCAAAATGTAAAAACACAACGTGAAAAGTGAAACTGTTTAAAACAAGGTGGAGGCAAAAAGATATTTCAAAACACTAAACCCTGTTTTCTGCTTCTGCACAACTACCTGCTCAGAATGTCAGAGTTCAGCAGAAGCCTGTCAATCACTTCATTTCAGTCAGACGCACTGAGGCAGGGAAACGTTTAAAACAAGCAGGACAGTGGATCAACAGGAGCAGGACTGAACTGTTAAAACATCCAACTACTGAAATTAACAAAAAGAATAAGATGACTGATTGGTGACATCAGTATTGTTGTATTTTTGACACGTTTTCACTACCCTACAATTTGTAGGATAGTGAAAAAGTGAGTGAATGTCCTGCATTTTGAATGTTTTACTAAAACAGTACTTTTCTTGAAGCAAACAGCTGTGATAAATAAAACATTGGGGGCAGGCCGTGGTGGGCACAGGTAAGCTCCTCCGCTAATAGAGGAACTGATATTTTGCTGAGCATTTTAGCATTTGCATCAACTAAGCTGAATTAGCAACAAACGTAATGCTGGCTAAAATATCAGTTATTTACTTTAATATTAAAAATCTTACAACACACATCACTACATTATTCATATACTTAATATTGACTTTCACATGCAGAACATTGGACTCATGGTTTCAGTTTAGACAAAAACAGCAACTTTAACACAAATTTTAAACAAAAACTGAAGAATTTCTCAAGATAAACCAAAATCCACACTCAAAACTTTTGCAAAATGTCAGAAAATGTATTTTTACAAGATTTAGAAGTTGATTGTTAAAGACCCAAAGAGCCATGGTTGGCAAGAGGGAACCTCAGTTTTCTTTCTTTGTTTTTAAAGCTTAAAAAGTTCAACGCCATCTGTGCTTTGATGCCATCAATACAATTTAGTAGCGGCTGGGTGGAGCAGGAATTATTTGTCTTCAGAAGCAGGTAAGTCAGGTGGTTATTAGTTTAGCAATGGAAGGAGATGCCATGTTTTCTCAGATTAAACATCAAATTAATCAGTTATAATAAAAACATTCAAGGTCCAAGAATGGAGCCCTGAGGAACTCCACAGGAGCGAATCCAACTGAAAACTTTCAACATCAACACAGAAGCTTCTGTCTCTCAAGTTTAAACAGAACTGATCTAACACTGCATCAGTAATCCCAACCCAGTGTTCTAAACAAGAAATATAAAAACAGTGGTCAACAGTTTTAAAAGCTCCGGTTAAATCAAAAACTACGAGAATCACAAAGAAGCCAGAGTCATTTGAAAAGAGAATTTATTACAAACATTTAAGAAAGATGTTTCAGAGCTGTCTGAATATTAAAAAAGATTGGAAGACTTACAAATTGCGAGTTTTGCTCAGGAAGTTATTTATTGAATGAAAAATTATTTTCTCCAAGATGTTTGAGAAAATGTTTAGACTAAAATTTAAATAGTTTGATGGATTTTTAAATCAATGCATTTACTACTGCATGTTTAAAAACACCAGGGACCACACTATTTCTTTTACCCTCCAACTGAGGGTAAAACCTTTAAAAATATGAGATCAGCAGGGGAACCTGAGGCTTTCCTTTAAACATGTCAGATGGGCTCAAACTGAAAGACAGATTTTACTTTTCCAGAACTTCCAACCTAATGCAACTTTAAATCTGCTTCCCACTGAAAACACTTCTCAGAATATGTTGAGACGCAGTAATAGACAATATCTGAAATATTTCAGCTTTCTTCTGTCTGACAGGATATTTTCAAAGAAGCAGATTAACTACAGATTTTCTTCCAGCTTTATTCCTGCCTGCGGATTTCTCAAAGAAAGAAAAAAAAAAGGAAAACAAAATGCTGCGACCAGTTCAGAACTTAAATCTCACTTTTATTTTACACAACAGATCTTAAACAAACAACATAACAATAATGAAAACATAGCTTGATGTAAAAACATTATTTTTTTGTGAGGTGAAGCAGCAAGCCGGCTGCTCTGAATGACTGGGGTCAAAGGTCACATGATCGTGGTCACTGGGAAAGGACCAGATCAAATCCAGGTGATAGTCTGTGTTCCAACAATGAGGGGGGAGCTCCCAGGTCAAGGGTCAGGGCACGTCGGGAATCACACACTTCCTGTTTCGCAGCTGAACCATTTCCTTTCTTTCCTTCAGGAAGTTTCCGAAGGAGACGTTCTCTTTGCTCTCCTCAGTCGCTGAAAATCAAAACATTCAGATTTCTTTTTTCAGGAAGTAAACAGATGTTTCACGCAACGTATGTCCACAATGCATCCAAACTCTACCATCAGCATGGAGAGGCTAGCGACTAGCATCGATAACCTGGCATTAGCATCAAAAAGGCTAGCGACTAGCATGCCTAGGCTGCTCAACTACTTTATTAGACACAAACTTTTCTGAATAAAGAACTTTCTCAACAGAAAATGGTTGACATACAAAACCTATAGGCTCCATGCACTGACAGGTGTTCTTTAGACAGAAATTACTGTTCAACATGACGTCAAACATAAATATTAAACATAAAATATATTACTGTGAAGAAGACAGCTTTAGTTACCACCTGAATTAGCAGCTGCGTTTGCCTGTCTATTGGTTGACGGCGGTATGTTTTTTTTCTTTTTAGCGAATTATGAGAAAAGCCAGAACTATCAGGGCTTTTTTGAGAAAATTTAGTTCATAGAGAAAGTTTTCTTTATTCAAAAGTTTGTGTCTAAAAAAAAGTAGGTGAGCAGCCAAGGCATGTTAGTCACTAGCCTCTCCGATGCTAACGCTAGCTTATCCATGCTAGTCACTAGCCTCTCCGATGCTAACTCCAGCCCATCGAAGCTAGTCGCTAGCCTCTCCGACGCTAACGCCAGCTTATCCAAGCTAGTCGCTAGCCTCTCCGACGCTTACGCCAGCTTATCCATGCTAGTCGCTAGCCTCTCCGACGCTAACGCCAGCTTATCCAAGCTAGTCGCTAGCCTCTCTGACGCTTACGCCAGCTTATCCATGCTAGTCGCTAGCCTCTCCGACACTTACGCCAGCTTATCCATGCTAGTCGCTAGCCTCTCCGACGCTAACGCCAGCTTATCCAAGCTAGTCGCTAGCCTC
>JARVJO010000164.1:30930494-30940618 GCA_031762555.1 Cynodonichthys magdalenae | reverse complement strand
CCCCATCAGGAGTGCTCTCCAGCACCCCCTCCAAGGACTCCAAAAAGGGTGGGTAATCTGAACTGCTGTTAGGCACAAACAACAGTCAGGACCCGCAATCAGTCAGGAGCCAATCAGGGGCCAGAAAATCCTCTCGGTCTCTAAAAACACACTCTCTGCATTTAGCGCCATTTGCTATATCCTAGCAATTGTTGTCAAACATATTTTTGCCACCACTTTGTGCATGCTTTTATATCCATTCATCCAACAGCGTAAATGTGGATGTAATAATTGTTAATCATGTGTGTCTGGTATGAACAATAATAATTTTAACATTAACAGTTTCCCAGAATCACCTCTAAGTGTTTCCAATGGAACCAGAACCACAGAAACGTGTGTACACTAGCCTTGGAGATACCGTGGGGCTGCGCTCGTTTCCACGTTCATTTCAGTTTTGACACATCCAGAGTTTTGCTTGGTTTTAGTTTTTGATACATGTGGCCCCTGGTGACTTGTCTATGCTTTGCAACTGCCCATACTACTCTGTCTATAAGAACCTGGCATCCTCCTCCAAGTAGAGGGAGACGGGTTCTATAGGAACTATGCTGATGAGAGATGGACGGCAGCTGAGTTGATTGGAAAGTCGCAACAGGTGAGATTGACTGACAGGAAAAATACAGAGAGCTGACTGCAGGAGAAAAGAGAAATAACACAGGAAATACATACATAGAAACAACTATAACACAGACTGAGAGGTAAACTAAAGTAACTCAAAAAACATGAAATAAGAAGACAAGGAACCTAACAGGGATTATAATGTAACAATATGTTTGATACAAACACTAGATTAGATCCAGCCAAACTGGCAACTTCAAAATTAGATCTTAGTTAAAAAACAGATAAGCACCCCTGCTTTAAACTGATTTTTTATTTAAATTTAGAGGAAAATCTTTATTCAAAGAATTTGACAAAATTGCTCTAATACCATGTAAGACAACTGTTCAGCAAGATTGTTCACATAGCAATAAAAACAGTTGTGCTGCACACAAAAACAAACAGCAAAAAGAAAATGCATGATACAAAGGTGCATAAAAAATATTATAAAAGCTAAAAATTATATAAAACAAACCATTAAAATAATCCCATTAATGTCCACTCTCATGCCAAAAGCCAGCAAGTACAAATGTGTTTTAAGAAGAGATTTAAAAGCTTAAGCCTGTCTGATGTAAGGCGGCAGCAGCTTCCACAGTTTAGGAGCGTCAGATGGACGTCGGGATCAAATCAAAGGACCTGCAGGGTCTGCAGGTCAGACAGATACAAAGAAGCCTGTTCATTCAGGCTCATATATGTCAACAATAAAACCTTAAAATCCATTATAAAATAAACAGTAAGCTGATAAAAGGAAGCTGCATCAGGGAGATACTTTAACGCTGTTCTTTGTGTTAAAAGAGGAGCCACAGGTTCTGAACTAACTGCTGTGAGAGACTGGCCTAACACCAACACACAGAGAGACTGCAACCAGCTGGGAGATAAGAAAAGCATGAATCACTTGTTCAAAGTCAGTAAAAGATAAAAATAATTTCACTTTAGATAAAAACATCACATTAAAAAAAGATGTCACAACCGAACTAATCAGTTCTGTAATTTATTAACTATGTGGGCGGCTGTGGCAGAGTGGTCAGAGGAGTTGTCCTGGAACCAGAAGGTTGCCAGTTCAATCCCCCCTTCCAGCTGTCTCAGTTGTGTCCTTGGACAAGACACTTCACCCCTGTGTATGAATGTGATTGGCACTGATTAGTCTCCATAGAAGATTGTACATGTTAGCTTTGTAGGAGATCTTGTAAAGTGCTGTGTAAATGGGTAAATGATGGCACAGATTGTAGTGTGAAGCTCTTTGAGTATCCTGGTTGGATAAAAAGGCACTATATAAGTACAGTCCATTTATTAAAGAACATTTTTAGCTTCTCCTAAAACAAAAGTATATTTTTTATACTGTTTACAGTTTAAGTTTAAAATTTACTGCCAACAAGATCAGGATAGAATTTATGGGAAGAAACTTGTGTCTTCAGAAACTGAATTTGAATTGTTCAGATTGAATCTGTATTTATTCATTTATAATTAAATACATGGGTCTGAAAATTAATTTTCACTAAATTGAAACGGAATTTAATGGTTTAAATCTAAAATAATTTACTTTTGTTATAATAAAAATTCAGTTAGACTACTTTCAGTTTTAGTTTTGTGTGTCACACATCCAGGCGGGTCCTTCAGAGAGTACTCAAACACAAAACAGCAAAACATTTATGCAAATTATATAGCTTCTCCACCCCTATGCCCCTGCGCAGTATCTCTGATCAGCCGATCAGTTGCGTCTTAAAATACCGAGGACAAAGAGAAAACTCAGAGGGGATCGAGCATTTTCAGTTGCTGCTCTGAAGCTCTGGATGGAGCTGCCTCTACATGTCAGGCAGGCCTCCTCATTGCCTGTTTTTAAAACTAATCTTAAAATATATTTTTATTCAATGGCTTTTAACCCAGCTTGAGGCCTTGGTCTGTTTTAGCTCTTTTTTGCTTGTTTTTATTGTTTTTTGTGTGTTTTTAGCGTTGATTTGTTTTATTGTTTTTGGCCCCTCATGTACAGCAGTTTGTTTCAGCGGCCGCTGTTTTAAAGCACTTTATAAATAAAGCTGATTTGATATATATATATATATATATATATATATATATATTCAGTATATATACACACTCCATATATATATATATATATATATATATATATATATGGAGTGTGTATATATACTAAATGTTTTTAGTTTTCAAAATGTCTACATTTTCTCAATTCAATTCAACGAAGGTAAAGAGGAGGAGAAATGTAATGTCTCTGAGTGAATACAGCAGTTCATATTTATTTAAAACATTAAGATTGACACATAATAGATGTTCACATTCTGCAACTTTTTAGGTTAAGAAATAATCTTATTTTTTCAAATAAGTGAATCACAAGTGTTTTATTTAGTAATGCATCACAAGAGATTGTTCATAGGTTGTTCATCAGTACCAAAGTTCAACAAACTATAAATAACATGAATATATTGTAAAATTCTTCACAGCCAAACATTAGCAAACACACTGTTTTTACTTTAACATGACTTACAACTGAAATCCAGAGAGCCAACAACCCAGCCACCCCCAGGATAAAGAGCAGTAGGTGGAGAAAACAGGTGTGGCAGTCCTGAAGGTGATAAAAACAAAACAACACAGAGACGGGTTACTTGATCAGTGGAGGCAGCAGAAAGCAGGACTAACTTCTGGAATGATATTCTTCCAGCTCGGCAGCTCCACCCTGTCACAACAAACAGATGAGTCCTGACTGATCATTGAAACTCTGTCATGAACGTTTCAAAGGAGCAACATTTTTGTCGTTTCTCTGTCTTTTTGTCCTCCTGGAAAACTTCCCTTCAGAAGCTTTGTTTACGGTCAACACGGTGTCAGCATGTCCGAGTGCGGTGTTGCTAAGGACAGAAGGAGGTAGGTTAGTTTTGAAAAAGTTTTTTCTCCTACTGGAGTTAATTTTTATTTAAAAAAAAAAGAAGCAGAAAACAAGAATAATGGATTTGTGAAAGTTTATTAAGGCATTAAGGCATAAAAACATCTGAAAATGAGCTAAACATTTAATAAGTAAAATATTATGTTTTTGCTTTATGTCAGGTAAAGGTTTTAAAGGTAATGTAATGTAACTGACCTACTATCACTGAATCATTTGATCCATGTTGCTCCCTACTGATTTTTTTCAGCCAGATTAATGACAGACTTGGAAACAAGAGATGGTTGTCACGGCATCACTTCTTCTTCTTTATTCTGGTTTTGGCAGCTCTGCTTTTCTTTAACTTTACAAACAAAAAGGACATGGCGCTCGAGGCGAACCCTAAACAATGGATTCAAAGTAATTCAACAAAACTGCTGGGTCCTTTTACAAAACAAAATATTGTCTTCAAAAACCCAGGCGGCTCCGGTGCTGAGCTGACAGCTGCTGCAGGGCCTGCTGGGTTTACAGCTGAACTTCCTCTAACTCGGAATGGTTCATTGATACACGAGTCAGATATGGGGAAACAGAAGCTACAGACACAAATGGCTCAGCTGATGATACTTCCCTACGTGTCTCCTGGACCATACTATGTGGAGTATCCTCATGAGTACCTCTTTACAATGAACGAGCCTCAGAAATGTGAGCAGGAGAAGCCATTTGTGGTTCTGATGGTTCAAGTGGCGCCACGTAACAGAGCTCACCGTGACGTTATTCGCAGCACTTGGGGAAGCGAAAGCCTGGTTCTGGATAAAGTGGTAAAGCTGTTCTTCCTGCTTGGAATGCAAATTGGAGAAGATACTCATCAGGTCCAGGAGCAGGTGCTGCAGGAAAGCACCGAGCACCGAGACCTGATTCAGAGCGATTTCATAGACTGCTACAAGAATCTGACCATCAAAACCATGGTGATGCTGGAGTGGCTGAACTTGTACTGTTCCACCGCTGCTTACGCTATGAAGATTGATTCAGACATGTTTCTAAATGTGCCCAATCTAGTTAAAATACTCTTAGATGCTCCAAAGACAAATTACATGGCTGGTTCTGTGCAATATAACGCTGGAGTCTTGAGGGATCCGGGGTCTAAATGGTTTGTGCCGACAGAGATTTTACCTCAGCCAGCTTATCCTCCCTATGCTCTGGGTCTGGGCTACATTTTATCTCTGGACCTCACAGAAAAGCTCATTGAAGCATCCCGACACGTTAAAGCTCTTTATATAGAAGACGTGTATTTGGGCTTGTGTTTGCATCACTTGGGTATCCCTCCTACCAACCCCCCAGGGGATTTTTACTTCAGCCTGTATCCAGTGCGGTATAGTCCTTGTGAATACGTCAAGATAGTTGCCACGGCAACAGAGCCATTTATTGACCGGGTGTGGCTGTGGAAAAACTTTAAAAGTAGGTCTAAATACTGCTGATTAGCAAAAAAAACATTTTTTTAAATAGAAAAAAAACTCTAAGGTTTCAACATTCAACATTTTTTTTCACCTTCTTCTTTTCATAAACAAACATCGAGACTCCCTGATTTAAAGACAGAAACTTCCATGATTGTGTAAAATAATGCTTTTCTGTTCACTGCTTGGTCAACTAGGACAACCCTGCTGTTAGTAGCCTGAGCAAGTTCAAGCCACTGTTCCACATCGGCTCCTGTCTGTTATCTTATGCTAAATTAATTTGTCATTTTTTACACATTTATTTTACAAAAATAATACTTTAAATGTGATAATATTTTGCTAAGACCAAAAGGTTACAAAATGAACAAAATTTGGGTCAGAATGTAAAATAGCTGCTCAATGAATAAATTTATTTGTCAAGTTGTGATAACTACCCATGTGTTTATGTGAGAAATATGTTTATCTCTTTATAAATTAATGAAAAGCATTTTTTTCCCGAAAAAAACACAAAGCGTTTCCTGAAGGAAAATGTTAGAGTGTGGCTGGAAATTAAACTGGTCGAACTGGTCATTAAACAGTCACTGGTTGTGTTTACCTGAAGTCCAACACCACCAGAACAGAACCAAGTTCTTTTTGGAGGTTCTATTTTTTTTACATTCAGGCCACATACAACCAGAGAAAAAACACATTTTTAAAAACATTTTTATTTTTTATTTATTTATTTATGTTTCCATCACAGGGCTATTCAACTGGCAGCCCCCAGTCTGTTGACTCCCCCAAACAGCAAATAAATAAACGAATAAAACAAATTTAAATATTTTAAACTTCATTTAAAAATAGGTTTTAAATCTATTGTAAATTTTTAATTATGATTCAACGCAACAAACTAAATAAATGTTTCCTAACTTTTATCACGCAACCCCCAAAATACTGAGCGTTGGATTTAAACTGAATTTAATAGAATAGAATAGAATAGAATAGAATAGAATAGAATAGAATAGAATAGAAAAGAATAGAATAGAATAGAATAGAATAGAATTGAATTGAATAGAATAACTTTACTGTCTGTCCCAGGTGGTGACAGAAATGTTTCAGGGCTCCAACAACAGCATATTTCCATAGAAACACTCAAAATGCACATGAAAACACATTAAAACACATAAAAAGGGTCTGTTAAAATCATTTACATTACAGTTTTTATTTAAATTTTTTCAAAATTAATCTATATTGTGCGTTGCACAACTAAAGTCATTACAGGACTTTTGTATAAAAACGTTTACAAACATTATAAAATGCTAATGAGTATGTTTTATCCATCTAAAGATGATAGCAGATAGTTTTTTTTGTCAAAAAGATTCAATTCAAGCTGTGTAAAGATGTTTTGTACTAAATTATAGTTATCAGCCTAAATTCATCTGCAGGTAAGAAAAGAACAAACAAGTACATAAAACACTTGAACAAAATATTAATTCAAACAAAAGCAATACATTTTAAAAGGTGGACATATTCTGATAATATAATGATAATAAATAGAAAAATAATAATAAGAAAAAAATCTGATAATATCTTTAATAAAGTTACAAATCATTGCTACAAATCTGTTATTTTTTTTACTTTTTTGGTCGTTTCTCTGGAGAAGGCTCTGTAATTTGTGCTCGTTTTCACGTCTGTGGGGAGGTGGTTCTAATCCTTTGTGGCCTTGTGGAAATACTAATTGTTCAAAGATATTTGTTTAGTCTTCACATCTGCCGCAAGCGGCTGGGGTTCAAAGAAAAGAACAGGCTCTCAATCCTAATCTGCTGTGATCTTTAGTCATTTCACCTCAGTGTCCTTGGTCAAACATCAAATTGCGCGATAAAAAAAACGACAGATTTTATTGTTTTTATCTGGCACCGGACCGAGTGGGAGGTTGTTCTTAACATGTGATCACTGGGAACAAATAATAATTCACCAAAATGCACAACAATATTTAAAAGAATACATCAGATCAGGTTTGAATAAAACATTTTTTTTTGAGCTTTAGAAATATTTTTCCTGTAACTAAGCTTAGAGAAGACTCATTGCTTTTAATGCAGAGCTTAAACTATATTTAGGAACTGAGACAAAACAAACGGGCCTGCCGTCTCATGTGTAACATGTGTTTTATGTGTTTTTTACGTATCTGTTTAAACTACTGATGGGAAAACTGGGGTGTTTAGGGGATTAAACTCAATTTTTAGAGAAAATGGGTGACTAAGAAAAACAAAACATATATTTTTCATTTTAGACGTACTATTACCTTTACTTGAGCAGAAAAACAAAATGTACAATGATTTTGGAGCATTTCAGAAACACTCCTGAACCTCAGTAGATCTCACAAAACAACCTGGAAGTTTTTTATTTTTATTTTATTTATTTGTTTCATTTAAAAACAAAACAAATAATATACACATAACAAATAATACAAATTGCAAATAAAATGAAAGGCAGCAGGAAGAAGAAAAAATCTTATTAATATCTGCCCCTTTTTTCCAAAAATAAATAAATTCAAACAATAATCTTCAAATAACAAAACATAACAAAAACTTCAACTCCTTCTCGAACAACAGTTCTTATGAGTGCCCCTTATAGAAATTCATATTTCTTTAACTAGCTTTTATCATTTTCTTAAACAAATTTATTGAGTCAGCATTTTTGTAATCACTCTCCAGATTATTCCACATTCTTATTCCTTGTACTGAAGTTCAGTTCAAGCTTTAACTTCTGCCTTCTCCATGTAAAAAAATAAAATGTTACCCTTGTCTAAAACAAAAACACACCTCAAAACATTTTCAGTGACCTTGTTCTTATCTTTCTGCTGTACAAATATTAGTTTTTCTAATAAGTTTAGCTGGAATTAGTTATTTTATGATTTAGAGAAAACTTGTGTAGCTTCATGACTGTGTTCAGGGAGTAGGCAGGTCTTACTGTAAATCCTGGTTATATTAATCTTTTATTTAGCTAACTTTCCATACATTTTGCAAATTTTCTCAAAAAAAGTCTAAATCTAAATTTAAATGTTATTGTGCAATCTAAATAATAGGAATAAAACACGACCTTGACTTCTGTTATCTGTTCGCGATTACAGAAGGGAAAGAATAAAAGATGATGACATTTATACAGATTACAAGAATGTAAAAGTGGACACTTTAAAAAAGTTTTACTCAGATCATACAAGCTGAGCAGGACAGATGAAAGTCAGCTCATATTTATTTATTGATATAATTTTATATTTATTTGGAATAAAACTACATGAACTATTTTGTAAACTATATTTTAAAAAGTACCTTATAATTATGTTTTTATGGCCTGTGTCTAAAAATATTGAACAAACATATTGTAACATTTGGTAAAATATCTGTTTTTGTATGATGGTTTTAGATGCAGACACCTGACACATACATACACATAGTGCTGTATACACTGACAGAATAAATGTCATCTTTTATAGCTTATGAAAATCAACACAATACTTCAAACATTTTACAGAAACATAAAAACAAAGTGCTGCTTGTTTCAGGAACTTTTATTACTTCCTGCATGGAAAGGTCACACAACATGATACCTAAGTTTTAATTGTTTTCGTGTATCGGGTTAAAATTGTAAATTAAAAAAAAAACTTGTTTATGTTTTTTTATTGTGTTTTGGTATCTTGTATTTGATTTTACCACTGCTGTAGCTGCATTAAAACAGTTGCAGTCATCTGTTGGATTTGAATTTTATTGAGTAAATTGTGTATTTATTCTGTTTTTTCCCCATTGACTGGATAACACTGTTAATAAAAAAGTGCAAAAGAAGTAAACATTATGTGTCATATTCTTTAAGAGCAAGACATTGTAAGTAAAACCTAATTAAATCTTTATGCTTCCTTCTTGCTGCTCACTGTTACTGAATAATTTACACACAAACAGTGAGTACCTGGAAACCTCTTTCTTATATTACTTCTTGTGTAGTACTAAAGTTAAAACTCATTTATACATGCTTAAATATTGCATTCTGTAACAATGAGCCACAACTTATGTATACTGCTTATCTTGATGTGTTGGAAAGTGACAAGCAGTCTACACTGAAGCTACACACTGACATCATGTGGATGTTTTATTCTCTGCAGCTTCATTTAGGAACAAAACCAGCAGGAAAAACAGCAGAAAGAAACAGGGTCATATTACAAGAAGCCATAATGTGGTCAGAATCTTCATTGGCTGGTTCCAATTAAAGAATTAAGCCCCCCCCCCCCCCACTCCACTTCAACAAACGAGAAGGGGTTCTCTGCAGATTAAAAGAAGATTATATTTTGTTCAGGCTGTACCTGATACAGGGGAGAGGTGACCCTTAGAATCTAAAACAACCAGAGCAGTTAACCATCAAGCAAACTCATAACAATCACTGGTGTGGTGAGTAATTTAGGTTCACCAACTAAATATAGAGTTATGAGGACCATTAAGGCCAGTTTAAGTACCAGTATTAATTTTATTAGATTTTTCTCTATTAATTAACTTTAATCATTTTCACAAAGCAGCACTAAACCATAATGTACAATTAAAAACCATTTATCCCTCACAACTTTTAAACATATATATATATATATATAAACACTACCAACTGATGTTGCTCTTTAGAAATGTAACCAGGAGTTCTTTTCCTTAAGAGAAGCGGAAAAATTGAATGAAGACGTACGGTCCGGTATCTTCATATAAACATATGCAGAAATAATGAATGGAGACGAAGTCGGGTCCAACACAACTCTGACAGTTTTCATTTAAACATATGCAAAAAAAAAAAAGGAATATGTTAGAGTCCGACACTATCGGCGTCTTCATATACATATAATACCAGCAGCTAACACAATCTGCCTGCTGTAGTCTGACTTTGGTAACAAGTTAGTGAAACTAAATATGATGAAAATAAATATTAAAGTCTGTTGCTAACGTAGAAAAGTAAGCTAATAATATACAGAAATGCCTTAGTAACGATCATCCATTATATTTAGTTTGTCAAACTAAATATAAATTAAATTATATATCCATCCATATATCCATTATCTATACCCGTTTCTTCCTTTTCTTAGGGTCACGCGGGTCACTGGTGCCCATATCCAGCCATCACAGTGCGAGGGGCGGGGGTACACCCTGGACAGGTCGCAAGTCCATCAC
>JARVJO010000164.1:30865577-30887468 GCA_031762555.1 Cynodonichthys magdalenae | reverse complement strand
TACCTTTTAATGGCTTTAATTTTTGCTTATTTGATTTACTACCTTTTAATACTTTTTACAACCCCGCGGATACCCTGGTTTGTGTTTGCCAAGGTTGAACTGGACAGACTCTGAAAGTTAATCAGTTGTAGACATACAGTCGGTGGTCACTCAATATTGTTCTGTGATTTGAGATCTTCTGCAAACATTCAATTGAACAGAGTTGCCCAAATAGCTAAAGACCTATTTTAAACAGGGATCTTACATAATGGCAGCACAGTGGCTCGATTAGTAGAGATGCTGCCTCTCAGCAAAGGTTGCTGGATTGAATCCTGGTCCAGGACCTTTCTGGGTAGAGTCTGCATGTTCTCTCCATGCATGTGTGGGTTTTCTCCAGGTACTACTACTCAATATATGTGTTGGGAATAAATCTCAGCTACAACCACATCAAGTCTTTGTATCTGTAAACTGACTTATTTTTTGTCATTTCATAGACAGTGTTTTAATGCAGGAGTTTATAAACGTTCCTACCCATTCAAATGGTCCTATTCTCCCTGCAACTCTTTTGTTGTTCTTTTCCCCTTCTCTGATCAAATGCTTATTTCATTGAATCTTGTAATGAAAGTCTTCACAGCATCAACTACACATCTGCTACAAATGAATTACTCTCCTACTACAATAATGGCCTCCACAATCTCCTGGATACCCTGGCTCCTTTAAAAGTCCGGAATGTGTCTTTTGCACACTCTGCCCCTTGGTTTACATCTGAACTTTGTCAACTGAAAGCAAAGGGCTGTTAGGTGGAATGGCTATTTAGGAAAACTGGACTCAATATTTTTAAGGACATGTTTAATAATCCTTTTTTATTTTATAAGGACTCTCTCAACTTCAAAATTCAAGAATTATTCAGACGTAATCACACAAGAAAATAGAAATACACAAGCATTATTCACTTTGGTTAATAAAACACTTTGTCCACCTGACTTTCCCTCTCCTCTTTTATTCAGTTGATTTTTGTAACTCAGTTTTTACTTTTTTCAATACAAAGATCGATAACATTAATCAGTAGCTAGCTCCTCACATATCGTTTGCTTGTCCTTCCTCTGCTTTTCAAAACCCTGCCTCTCATATAGTCTCTAGTTTCAAACTTCCCTCAGATATTGATATATCTAACCTTATTAGTAAATCCAAGTCATCCACTTGTCAGCTTGATCCCGTCCCCACTAATCTGGTTAAAGCTTGCATTAATTTCCTGACTCCTCTAATAACTTCTATTGTCCATTTTTTCCTATCCTCTTAGTACTGTTCCTTCAGCTCTCAAATTAGCTGCAGTTACTCCAATACTCAAAAAACCCAGTGCAGACCCCAATAATGTCAACAATCTTTGTCCAATCTCTAATCTCCATTTTCTTTCTAAAAAATAGCAGTTGCATCCTAGGTTCATGGTCACCTCATTGTCAATAATCTTTATAAACAGTTCTAGTCCGGTTTTCCTTAATCTCACAGCACTGAAACAGCTCTTGTTAAAATTAGCAATAACCTCCACATTGCTGCTGATTTTTGACTTCTTTCAATTCTCATCCTCCTTGATCTAAATTTCGGCATTTAAAATAATTTCCCACACCATCCTTATTGACACACTAGCATCCATAGGAATTTCTGACTCCTAACTGAATTGGTTTAAATCTTATCTCTCTTATCATACTCAGTTAATTAAATCAAAATATTCTCATTTAAACCCGCCTTCCTTTCCGGTGTACCCCAAGGCTCTGTTATTGCCCCCCTTCTATTTATCATCTATGTCAGGGTTATTCAACTGGTAGTCCGCAGGCCAGTTTTCCATCCGGCTCTGTTGTTGGTGTCCATTCATTACTACTTTCTGAAGGTTCTATTAAAATATAGCCAGTGTTTCTTAAAGAGATTTTTGTAACAGACAGAAAGATACACAGACTGGCAAAAACATTCATATCTTCACCTTTTGACAGCAGGCAATAAATACACTCAACAAACAAAAGTGTTGGATTTACTTAAAATATTATATCAACTGGTTCCACTCAACTAAACTGAGTAAATATAATGCATTTACTTAACATTCAATTCAATACAGTGTAAAAACAGCGCCAAGTCTAGACAGATATCAACTCAGGGCACTGTACACAAAAAACATTTACTTTTAAAATAAATGAAAAAATGACTTTACATTTAATTAGTACTTTTGAGTGAAACCAGTTGACATAATTTGTTTAAGTGAATTCAACACTGTTTTTTGAGTGTAAATAAATAAATTATTTCAAAGAAACTGTTGGGTGTGAGCTGTTTCCATTCCATTCGGTTTCTCCATCTGAAGTCTGTATTTAGTGCCATTTTTATTATATGAAATATTGCTAGGAGTCAACTTCTTGAAATTAATGGTTTATTTGATGTTGAGACAATTATTTTTCCAACTGTTTTAACTTATTTCTTTCTCTTTATCTATTTTTCTTTTTGCTTCCAGTTGTCGAGTGCATTCTGGCTATACCTGAGCCAAAGACACATTGGGAACCTGTTTTTGGCACCTGTGTCTTCCTCTTCTCGTTCCTGATTCCTGTGGCTATTATCAGCATCTGCTACAGTCTGATGGTGAAACGCCTGCGAAACGTTCGCATCCTGTCCGGCTCCAAGGAAAAGGATCGCAACCTACGGCGCATCACCAGGATGGTTCTGGTTGTTGTGGCTGTGTTTGTTGTTTGTTGGACTCCCATCCAGATCATGGTCCTGGCTCAGTGCCTGGGCTTGAACCTGAGCAGTTTGTACACACTGATGCACTTCTTCATCGCCCTGGGATATGTCAACAGCAGCTTGAATCCTGTTCTCTATGCCTTCCTAGATGAGAACTTTAAGCGCTGCTTTCGTGAGTTCTGCCAGCCTTCTCCATTCCGCCTCGACACTCAGCAGTCAAGCAGGATGAGGAGCATCGCCAGGGAGGTGGCAGCAGCCTACAGCTGCAAGGCTGGAGAAGGTGGGGGACTAGGGGGTGGGACACCTAATCCAGCATGACTAGGCGTGGAGCTCCCTTTAATGGGGATAGAACCCCCACAAAGGGGAGAGACCCATGGGACCGGGAACTCCAACACAGAATTAACTCAAATCACAGCCCTCTAGCGGCACGAGCCCTCCCGCCCTACAACTCGGAGACTAGCCTGGGGCGGGGGGGATGGAGATGAGGAGGATGGGGTTGAAAGAAAAAGAATTTAGCCTAGGTGTAAAAAAAAAGTATTCATTGTTAGGAGGAATTGATACATACATTAAAATTTTCTGTGCCTCTGTAGCTCAACCCACAACCCTAAATGTAGATGGCAAACTAATTTAGACTGGTTGAGATGAGGTGATTCATTCTGAATCCAAATAGTAAAACCCTAAGAAAATTGCTTAAGGATTTAACTACACTCCCAAGTTCTTGAAGTGTCTTGTTACATTGGTTTTAGCTCTAGAAAAGTTTCCTGAGCTGAAGAGGGTTCTGCTGAGTGAGTCTGTTTAATGCTGCATCTCCACAAAACTGCCAGACAGTACACACACATTTGAACATGTGACAACGAAGGATTTATAGTGCTTCAGATACCAAATCCATGACACTCTAATCACTACTTTGATTATCTTTGGTAGTTAAAGGCTGCATCTTTTAATGAACAGGTTGCAGCTCTGCAGCAGTTAGGACCATGAACTAAAGGCTGGCCAGAGTTGTGCCATCAAATGTCAGAAACACACTTTCACTACAGTTTACATTATGTTTATTGTATATGAATTTTAGTTTTAAGGCCTTTTGGTCATGAGTGTTGATTTTAATAAAAAACATGTCCATCAACATCTCCAGCATAAAGACACTGGTCTCCTAGTCTTACTGAAATGGTTCACCAGTTCACTGCTAAACACTGATGTTTATATTTCCATCTGCTGGTCTCTTCTTTTAACTCACATTTTTTCTTTGTGAGGTCAGAGATTGGATGACAGATCTGCATGCAAGGATGAGGTTGGAGTTCAGTCAACATGAGAACAAATAGGCTTGGCACATGTTTTAGACAGTATCTGTGGGCCTAAACTCAGTAACAAACAGTAACGCTCTTATAGTAAAAGTCAAATTTTATCAGCATCTTGGAACAAAATAAGCCTAAGAAATATTGTCCTACTGCAAGGCTGAAAATGCGTTTATGGGAAAATTTCAGCCTTTATTTTATGTTGTCCTTCTGGTACTTTTGAAGCTTTGGTCAGTTAGTACTGAGATTTTTTGGGTATTATAAGAAGCCACTTTTGAAATGCCCTTTGACCACATCTCGTTGCCACAGTGACGTATGTTTGTTTTGTACTAGGGTGGGAATCTTTAGGCACCTCACCATTCAAACAGCTATAGTAAATTTATTTTTAAAAATCTGTCAGTGCATTTTGATTGTCTTAAAACTTCAATGACTACAATTTACAAAAAATAAACTGATGTTTAAATTTCCTTACATAACATAGTGAGCAACATAGTCCACATTTTAAATGGCGTTTAACATGTGTGTGACATAACACATGTTAAACACTATGTAACACAGGCAACTGACCAACAATTAGTATAGAAACTAACTTAACATTAAAAATATCAAAGAGAAGCTAACATGACAAATGGGCCTCGTGCAAGAACATTTTTATATTCTTATCCTAAATTTCTCTTACTTTTGTTCGTACAAAAGGTTCGTACGAACACGTCATGTCAGATTCAACAAACGCTTCTATCTTCAAGAAAAGTGTGTAAATGAGCAGCATAAACATGATGAATGTGTATTCAGGTGCTCATGCATGAGGAGAAGAGATTAACATAATTACCACCCCAAAAACACCATTAGGCTAAGCTTCCTGCCCCACATACCAGGATGTGATCATTCATGAAAATGACAACAAAAAGTAAGATATGCGATGAGATGAAGGAAGAACTTTGCGGGTTCAGAGACTGAAGTCCTGCTCTCAGAAATCAAGAAAGGAAAATCTGTCATTTTTAACAGCGTAAGCTGTGGAGTTAAAGGACCTGCTAAAGCCGAGAGATGAAATGACGACCGCTGTTAATGTCATGTCTTCTGTGGGTCGTATACAGTCACAGAAATAAAAATCTAAACCATATTCATCTCTCTCTAGTCCTGCTCCAGTTTTCCTTTGGGCAAATATTTTTAATTCAAGTGTAAACAACTGTGTTAAATCGTTTTCATTTGTTCAGAAGAAAAGCCACAGCGATGTGCCAGTCGTGTACTGTACATCGCACCCCCTGTCGCAAGTGGTGTCAGATGCGGTTCTGAAAAAAAGCATTTTAAAATGTCTCCAAAATATGTCTGGCACTTTGAAGAAAATAGTATAGCTGATGTGCTGAATAAATCTCAACAAAATAAAATTTGATTAAAACAATAACATAATCTATAAAGCTTATTATACACCAAGACAAATTAAACTTCCATTAATGCATAATTTAAGTTGGTTTGTAGTTTGAGATCTTCATATTAATGTTGTAGTGTTGAACAACAGCATTAATAGCCAATTTATTTTAATTTAAACAATTTATATTGTTAGTCTACATTATTACATTTAAAAACATAATTATAATTCAAACAGAATAGCCTATTGTCAACATAATTATGGAGTGTGATTTATTTTCAACTCAAACTATCTTCAAATTAACAAAATATAAAGTTAGAAAATATGTCTGGATAACAGCAGACTGACTACACATAAAATATATGACAGGTCTGGACCACACGTGAATTATGTTCGTATCTGAAAAAAATCTTAGAATACGAGTAAATTGGTAAATGCCATAAGTTCTCCTTATCTCCATCACTTGTACACACAATTAAAGAACAAATCTGTTCATACGAACGTTTCTGGCATGAGACCTATTGTGTTTATCACTGAAATCTTATACACAAATCAAACAATTCAAAGTCAAGTTCTGTTAATTTCAGCTAAACCTGAATATTCTTCAGGATTTGGCAAATGAATAATGAAAAATATATGATAACATGATTCTACTAAACAGTACTACAGTAAGTACTAGGAAAATTACAGAACTTACTCCTAAAATCATTAGGATAAAGGTATTCTTAAGACTAGCATGCAGACATTTTATTATTTCTTTTAAAAGTCGATTCAAATTGTCTTTGACTGGTAGAGCTTCTCAGTCACCTAGGATATGTCGAAAAATAAATATTATTTATCTTCTCATCCAGGTAGCATTCTCAATTCAGTTTATTTACATAATGCCAAGCCACAACAAACATCGTCTCAGGTCTCTGTACAACAAACAATCAATCTAAAGAAAACAGCAGAATGTGTTAAATCACTTCATCACAGTCTCCCATCCTAAGCAGCAAATTGGTGACGGTGGAAAGGAAAAACTCCCTTTTAACAGGAAGAAACCTTCAGGAGAACTAGAACCAGGCTCAGGACAGATGACCATCTGCCTCGACCGGCTAGGTTTGGGGTAACAGAAAAGAGACACAAGCCTCGTTCATAAGACAGCTCAGTCCGGGACTGATGCATTTTCTGTCGTCCTCAGGTCATTCAGAAAAAACATGAAGGCAGTAAGGCAAGTAAAGTGAGCCCACCTCTGATGCCCCTCTGAGCCACCAAGTGAGAAAAATAAGTGTTTGAACACCCTGTGACTTCTCCCACTTAGAAATCATGGAGGGGTCTGAATTTTTAATAATTTATTTGTGTTACTGCTGCAAATATGTATTTGAACATCTGCCAATTACCAAAAATTCTGGCCCTGAAAGACCTGTTAGTCTAACTCTAAAATGTCCACCTCCACAAAATTGTGGACCTCCACCAGGCTGGAAAGGGCTGTAGGGCAATCGGCAAGTAGCTTAGTTTAAAAAGATCAGTTGTTGGAGCAATTATTAGAAAATGGAAGAAGCTAAACATGACTGTCAGTCTCCCTTGGACTGGTGCTGCATGGGAGATTTCACCTCGTGGCTTATCAGTTTTCCTAAGAAAGGTGAGGAATCAGCCCAGAACTACATGGGGGAGCTGGTCAATGACCTGAAGAGAGCTGGCACCACTGTTTCAAAGGGTAATGTGGGTCAGACACTATGACGTCATGGTTTAAAATCATGCATGGCACGGAAGGTCCCCCTGCTTAAATCAGCACACGTCCAGGTCCATCTTATGTTTGCCCATGACCATTTGGACGATCCAGAGGAGTCATGGGAGAAAGTAGACCAAAATAGAACTATTTGGTCTTAATTCCACTTGTTGTGTTTGGAGGACGAAGAATGATGAGTACCATCCCAAAAACACCATCCCTACTGTGATGCATGGGGATGGAAGCATCATGCTTTGGGGGTGTTTTTCTGCACATTGGACCGGATGATTGCACTGAATTAAGGAGAGGATGACCGGGGTCAAGTATTGCGCGATTTTGGGGAACAACCTCTTTCCCTCAGAGCATTGAAGATGGGTCGTGGCTGAGTCTTCCAACATGACAATGACCCGAAGCACACAGCCAGGATAACCAAGGAGTGGCTCTGTAAGAAGCATATCAAGATTCTGGAGTGGCCTAGTCAGTCTCTAGACCTAAATCCAATAGAAAATCTTTGGAGGGAGCCCAACCACCATGTTTTTCAGTGACAGCCCAGAAACCAGGCTGATCTAGAGGAGATCTGTGGAGGAGGAGTGGGGCACAAACCCTGATGCAGTGTGTGCAAACCTGGTGAAAAACTACAGGAAATGTTTGCCCTCTGTATTTGTACACAAAGGCTACTGTACAAAATATTAACATTGATTATCACAGGATTAATCAACAAACAGATTGGAACTGTCTTATGAAAGAGGCTACAGACAAACACAGAACTAAATATCATTGAGTTACAGTGAACCCTCGCTATAACGCGGTTCACCTTTCATGGTCTCGCTGCTTCACAAATTTGCATCATGCATTGTGTTCATCATTCTGATTGCTTAAACCGCGGGCTTTAGAAAAAAAAAAACGCTACAGTACGGAGCCAGGATGCAGCAGCTCAGATTTGTGGATAAATAACGTCGGGTGACGAGTCTCGGACTTTTATTTTCCGCATTTAGACTCCAGCAAGAGGAATCCCCCTGTAGTGACGTATACCACAGCAGGAGGGGTTTTCTCGGCATGAGGTGTCTCAGGGACTATGAAAGGTGTGTGCGAAAATGAATGCTGTGACCGCGCGTCAACTGTTTGGCTTCGGAGGGAGTATGCAGGAGCCTTCAGTCCGAAGAGCAGTGAAAAACACGTCAGTCACTATTTGTCCTACTGTATATTTGTGATTTTTTTTCATAATTATTTTTCATTTTCTCCCGTTGTATCCAATGACTCGGGTCGCGGTGGGGTGGTGCTGATCTTTGAAGCCTTCAGTTCATATTGATGATTAAAATTATTGTTTTACAGTACAGTAGTTATTTGTAAAAAAAACATTTATAAAGTACTTTTATTTGTTAAACAAATGCTTGGGCCAGTATAAAGGGTTTGTTCTTTGGTTTGAATGTATTATGGTGTATTTCATTGTATAATAATTGTAAAAAAAAAAAGGAAGTTACTACTTCACGGATTTCGCCTATCACGGGTGCTTTTTGGAACGTAACCCCCGCGAAAAACGAGGGTTCACTGTACAAACTTTAAACTGCATGAGATGCTTGGTCATGCAACTACATTCACATGGGGTTTATTATTACCTTCCTCCCAATGGAGGACTGTCAGGGTCTTTTTTTTCTAGCTCACAGAGAGATGTTTTGGCCACATGCATGAATGTGTGAATTGAAGGGGAAATTATTGCATATCAGGCTTTAGGTTTAAAATCAGGTATCAAGTTTTAGAAAGCTAAAATATATCTGTTTAAATATCTGTTTAACGTTATTATTTTGTGTTTGTAAATGGCTTTCTTTATTTTCTTGTCAAATGTCTGTCTTCTCTGTCTAAATATGAACATGTTTGTCCTCAAATAATTGTCCCTTTCTCCTTAAGTGTAGGACAGTTAAGTATGGTCCTGAAGAGCTGCTGTCCTGTGCTGAGCCATGTGTTTGTTGAGAGGTTGATTAGTTTCTCCAGTACAAAGGTCTGAACAATCCTCTCTTTAATTAACTGCAGACATCACACAGCTTGTGTTTGTGGATTTTGTGAGAACTCTGTGTTTGGAGAAATTCCTTCTGTCTTTTCCTTTCCTTCTGAACCACATAAAGGCATCGTCATTGCCTGATGTCATTGGTATTCTCCTAGGTGAAATTACTATTGTTGTCTGCAGAGTTGAGGGTTTTAGTGATCACTTCAACTTCCTTGGATTTTGACCCAAGTATAATTCACATATCTGAACCAGTGGCTTAGTGTTGGTCATTTGAAGGCTCTGTTTACACGTCCTTTATATAGAAACTGTCCACAGTCTGAAACATTGAAGGTCCCATGGCACAACTATGCTTCTGTCTGTAAAATGTAAGAAAATATGAATGGTGTGTAGACAGCTGTCCAGTAGAGTACAGATCTGAGGTCAAAATGTTTCTGTTGTTGATTAAGAAAATTCCCAGGAAGCATCTTTACCTGAAAAATAAAAGTGTACTTGTTTTGTTTAATTTTCTTTTTGTTTGTGTGAAGCTCTTAAAAACAGATTTTACCTCTCAAATTTTGGTACAAAACAGACTAAAGTGGGCACAAAGAGGGCAGAGGGGAGTACAGTGTGGGTAGAGCGAAATATAAACCAACCAGTGGCTTCTTTTTGTACTCAAAAAATTGATTGCCAACAAAATCTACTTTTGACATTTGTAAAGTTATTCTATGTAAATATTCTTGTAGCCTGCCAATGTGATACAGCTAAAATCGCTAAAAAAACACTGCTGAAAATATGGACTGAGAGAAGGTTGCTGAGCAGTAGAACTGATATTTGGACCAATTTATTTTTCGAATGTTGTCTGATAGGATTTGACATGAACGATCATGTCTTGCTGTCGTTTGTCTACTTGATAACACTGACTTGAACCGGAAATGAAAGGATGAGTTTGGCATGAAGGACTTAAACAGTATTGGCTGTTGATGAGTTTTTCGTAAACTGCATTTATGAAGGAATCTTTAAAATCTCAAAAACATTTGCATGTAAGAGCTTTCTTACCTTCATGATGAATCCCTGACTTGAGGGAATAGCTGTTGCTGGTGTTTTTGACCTAGGATATTTTATTGTGGTTCCAAAGGATGCAACACAGTCACACACACAAACCCTGTTGTTCAACATAAATTCTTTTTTAAAAAGTTTAAATTAACTTCAATTTGCTTCATCTTTTACAAGTTTGGTGGAAACTTTGTTGGTTTTCTGGCTAGCAGAGGGGGAGAATAATGTATCAACCATTGTCTTTTACTTCCTCCTGAAAGTTTGGAAATGTGTAAAGGGTTAGTAGCACATAGTTCTTGACCTGTTTTCTTCATAAAAGCTCAAGTTATTCCAAACACTGGCCTTCAGGGCAGTAGGAGCCTCAGTCAGCCATCTTGTTACTGTGTCTAAGTTGTGATCATGTATTAAAGGGTCTGGGTGCTGCTCATCCATGTTAGGTATTAAATACTAATCAATTTTAGACATTTTTAATTTGTTTCAAAATTATTTATGTCTGCATCTCAGTGTGTATGAGCTCCATCCATACTGTAATTTCTAACATGTACTCCAGGAGATTAAATCATTATTATGGTGTCAGCTAGTCTGAGGTGGATAACAAAATAATGTGCACAGCCTATAATACAGTTTAGAATAATGTGCACACAAAAATAAGTTTGGATTTTCAGCAACAGACTGTGCAAACATTAAGTGAGACTCCAGTGAAAATGTATTTGAGTTCAATGAGGAACTGGCTTTTAGTTGACCATAAACTGCCACAGAATCACAGTAATAAATAGTAATAAATAAACTCTTTAGAATATTAAAAAAATCCAAAGGAGTAAAACTTAATATTTTGAAAGTGAACAGTTGACAAATGGTGATAATTCAAATTGGAAGAAATCCCAGATAGAAATGATCATAAACATGCTGATCAGACGGTGTTTGGGCACATTATGCATGTTTAAAGATGAATGTAGAAACATTTACATAGAATATATTCTTTTTGTGCTGCTTTTGTTGAACTTTGTTTTGTCAAATGTCACAAATCCTACACATTGCACCTTTAGAGTTGACCAGTGAGTCCAAAGACCCTGAAACTAGGTGGAAGGAAAATGTGATGAAACGAACTTTCTTTTCAAAACACAAGAGGGCTTGATGATTACCTAGATTTTAATGAGCCGTCATGAAACAGAGCAGTGTGACAAACAGGAGACAATTGTAAATGTGCTGAGAGGGACACATCTGGTTTGTCTGTACAAATTGTTATTCCAGATGTGACAACTCTCCACTTGGGGCTCTGGATGAATACATTCATACTGAGCAGCTGAATGATCAGACTGCTGCTGCTGCTGCAGTGGTTCTGACTTTAAGCACCATGCCGAACCACAGGGTTCGGACTCTATTTCAAGGGACAAAGGGGCTTTTTTGTATCTCTTCTTGGAGTCTTCAAGTGGAAATCAGCTTTGAAACAAAAATCACAGAACACTGATGAGTTTTAGAAATGACTGACTGCTTTCAGCTGAATCAACTGAAGTTCTGTAGATCAGGTTTCTGACAAAGAACAAACATGATTAAAAGAAAATCATTTAAAATGGAATTTAGTTTGATTTATTTTCAATCTAATTTAAGTTTTTTTCTGCTACTCTCTTTCTGCAGAAAATTCAGTAGATGACAGATAGCAGGGAAATAAGTGTCAAACATGTCAACAATTTCTCAGAAAATATATTTCTAATAGGGTTATTGAAATCAAATTTGCATCATGTTTTACCAACACAAGTAATCCACTTGCAGAGAAATCAAATAAGTCCATAACTGAAATGATCTTGGAGGGAACACCTAATGAGAGTGTGCAGTTGCTGAGCTGTGATTGGAGAAATAAGAGTTCCACTAGATGCTGATTGGCTGTCACAGAATGACATCATCACTAAAAAGCAGCCTCTGGCACCTCTGCCAGATGTTGTCAGATCAGCACCAAAACATAATCAATTGATTGTGACAACCACAACACACCCTGAACATTTGATGAAAATCTGTTCAGAATGTTTTGAGTCATTTTGGGAACAAACAGACCAACATATGAATACTGTTAAAAACATGACCTCCTTGATGAAGATGATAAAGTGACTTAGAATTAAGTATTGAACACACTGTGTTAAATGTTTAGTTGAAAAGCTTTTTTATGTAAAGTGATGCATGATGTTTATGTTTTTGGTCTCAATACAACATGGCTTATCCATCACAGATTTATTTCCACTCTCACATGAGAATTCTTGTTTTTCTCAGACGATCGGAACATTTTAGTTATGCAGCCCCCCGGGAAGGCAGTTCCAGCCAGTCAGACCCCTAATCTCATCTCCATGGTAACAAGGCAACGTGGAAAGTTTACAGTATCTATTATCTCTCACTGACCTTGACAGAGCAGAGAAACTGCACAAGTAGTTAAGTCTGATCTGTTTAGTTTGGTCTGACTAGATGTTCTTAATATTTGATGGGCTTGTCCAAATGTTCTGCAGCAAACATTAAACCAGCTTCAGAATTCTTTTCTCCAGCTGTCAGGTTTTATGCAGGGAGCATGCAGAAAGTGTGTGGTGTTTAAAGCATATTTCTTACTGTTTTTTTAACAACTATACTTCTTAATTTTATTTTTTTCCAAGGTTCAGATGGATAGGTTTTATTCTTTTGTCTCTTTGTCTCATGAGGAAATACATTTGGAACCAGTGCAACAGTAAGGTCACAAAGATCTTTAAATAGCTTTGCTTTTACCCATCATCATCATCGTCATCAGGTACTTGGTTTGGAATGAGAAACCTTTTTCTGAGCCAACACTAAAGGCTGAAACAAGCTGATAATCATTTTCACTGATTTTTCATGTGTTCAATACTTATTTCTTCTGTCATTTCACTTTATTACATTTAAAATATATGCATGTATGGACTGGTTTATTTTTTTGTATGAGTGGAAATCTTACCAACATTTGGTGTAAATTTACTCTCAGCCACATTAGAAATATTTTTACAGTGTTTGATATTAGTTTTCCCTGCTGTTTTATTTTATAATTATAACTCTGTTCAGTTATCAAATGTAAAAAATAAAATATTTCTGGATCCAAACATTGAGCTCTGAGGAGCTCCACCAGCTGAAAAACGCTTGTTTCCAGGGCAGCAGTTCAGTCCCAGCTTTAAGAGCTTACATGTGTATTTTGTTTTGGGACTGATATTATCTTTAATTGTTTTGACTTTTTGGATTATTGAAGTAAGTGTGACATTCCAAAGTGTGTGTATTTTCACTTTTTTTTCTTTTTGTTGAACAAAGTATCAGGACAGCAGACTGATAGTTTGCTGTGGTAAATGTTTGGTTCATTGTCTGCTTAGTTTGTCATGTCTGTACAAATCATTTTGCTTTTTGCTGCTTTTTTTGCAGTGATATTTTACAACCTAAAAATTTACATTGCCTTATTATCATCTAAAGTTTGTGACTGATGCTTGTTTTTGGTTGGATAAAATGAGTTCTAGTTTTTAACAGTGCTGTGCAGTTCTATACCAGTTCAGACCTGTTTTCATCATCCCACTGAGAACAGACATGTTTTGGCCATTATTGGATATTTAACTTCCACTCTGAGAAAATTGAGGTTGCTCTTTGATTTTTTTTTAATTTGCTTTATTTTACGTATTTCCAGTAATTTTGTTCTCTTGAAGCCCTCTTCAGACTTGATGAAGACCTCGCTGCACTCTAACGCGACCTGTTAAAACACAGGTGGATGGTGATGAGTTTGGAAAACCTTCTGCCTTCATGACGACAACCATAATGCTAATGTTGTCTTATTCCTTAACAAAGATGTTTTTCCTTGCTCCTGAGAAGTTCACCTGCACTCGCCATGCTTGATGCTCTCACAGTGACATAACTCCAAGGCTACCACCATGAGGTGCTAGATTGTGCTGGCCACTGTGGTGACCAGATTCTTGATGACCAAATCAGGTTGATGTTTAAAGCTTTGTGTCAGTGCGTAACTCCAAATCTGATCTGTGTAGCTCTGTACCCCCACTGAAGCTACAAAAAGCAGCCGTCTGGCACAGATTCTTTCATAATCAACGCTGCCCTTACCTTGTCCTGCTTCTTTCCCACTTTTGTTTGCTTTGTACTGAGAGTGGAGTGGTAATATCTATTTTTAGAAGTGCTGCACATTAATATTTCTGAATTGCGTTTCAAATGTCAAAAATTTATTTTCTTAACATTAATCTGTGCCTCCACTTTAAAATATCAGCAGAGTAGTTGCTATACAATGTGATATGTTGAAGTAAAGCTGTTCTTTCAAAGGTTTTAATTTTTCCTTATTAGTACTATTTACCAAAAGAAAACATGAGTCTTATAAGCAACAATTTTAAAATGCTTGATTTGTGTATAAATGTCCACTTAATATGTTAGTCAAGTTAACTTTTCTAAGGCATTTTCAATGTTAAGCTAGCATCTATGCTAACTGTTGGTCTATTTGTGATAAACAACAACTTTGATGGTAGGATGAATAGCTTTTTGACATGACTTATTGTGCACTCTTAATTAGGTATTTAAATCTATAATTCAGTGTTTATTTATATAAAATAAACCATGTTAATTTAAGTTTCAAGATAATAGTAATGCACAGGTTGTTTTATAATCGCATCTATTCATAAAATCACAGAACTTCGACTTAGGCAGAACCTCACCCCCAAACTGGAGAGAGCAATCCATCCTTTTCTGATTGAAGAACAAGAACTCAGATTTGGAGGTGCTGATCCTCATCCCAGCTGTGAACTGCTCCCATGAGAGCTGAAGATCACGGTATGATGATGCCAACAAGACCACATCACCTGCAAATAACAGAGGCATAATCCTGAGACCACCAAACTGATGATCACATGTGTCTTCATGTAAAAATGCTTTTAGGGCCATATACAAGCACAGATACCCTCTTAGAAAAAAATGCAATGTTGAATTTACTTAACCATGTTATGAGTTAAATCAATTGGCATAACGTGGTTAAGTAAATTCAACATTATCTTTTTAGAGTGTATGTGCAAAGATTCTCTAACATCTAAAATAAAGAAATATTTTGCTCAGCGTTCTTCACACAAACAAGATACTGGGAGCTAAATGAAAAAAAAGTGCAAAAGGCCACACGATTCTGGGGCAGGAGTTGTGTATTAGACCGTTTTCTTCAGAATTCTCTACTTTGGTTTTGGTGCAGTCTGGGGATGCTGGTTAGCATCTTTGACAAACTGTTGCATGAGCATGTCTTCTTGTGGCTCCAAAGGCTTAAACATAGCACACATGCCCTGATTTGGAATCACTAAATGCGGACTCATATTCTTTGTAGATAAATTTAAAAAGGATTTTTATCATTTGTTTTTCTGAGTTAGATTAAAACGTTGATGTCGCTAACTCAGTGGTCCTCTCGTTAGCAGGTGGAAATGTGTACACAGCATGCATGTAGTGTGGATCCCTTCTATGTCCTTCCAAACACTGCTTTCCATGTAGGAGGAGCTGTCAGATGTCTTAATAATGTGTCTGGTTTGTACACACCATATACAGTTAAGGTTCTTTCCTTCCTCACTGCAGGGTTTCAGACTTTTGTATTCCTCAGCATGATGTGTAGATGAAATAATTTAGTTTTGACATTTTAAATTAATTCATAATTATTGCTGTCCATATAGAATATATACAAAAGGGTACATCAACTGCTCAGGATGAAATGACAACCATCCAGCACTCAGTATGTACAGTTTATCACAGACGTGTATAAGCAGCACCTTGCACATTCTGGAGATGCTGCCACCAAGATGATACAATTCTTCAACCTCATTGCAGTCTTGTGCACGTTTAAAACCACTGTGGCCCTAATACACTCCTGAAGACCTAACCAAGACCCCACAAAGACCGTCCACATTCTGGCTGTTTTTTTAGGGTTTTTTGGTGTACTGGGGTCTTCAACTGGTGTTAAGGGGCCTAAATGCTTCATATTTTTGACAGAGAGCGCAGCAACGTTATGGGCTGAAGGAAAATAGGAACACAAATTGTTTGGATTTGTTCCCAGATTATCTCTGTCTGCTGACAGACTTGATGATTTATTTGGTAAGCTTCATGATTATTTTTATCTGTTCTCAGAGGGTTTTATGAATACAGGTCACCTTTTGTGAAATCTAAAAGATTAAAAAAAAAAATCAACATCCAGGGCATCAAGAACTCTGGTTAAATTGTCTTTATGATGAAACGTTAAGCTGAGCCGTGACACTCTGTTGCTTCTTCAGTTTTAACAGAAAAACATAAACTTTTGTATTTTTGTTTGGAGGTTTTATTTTGTAGCAGGTCAGTTTGGTACAGCAAACATTCTACTGTTCATAAGGACAGAAGAAGTATTTTAGCTTTGTATAAATATTTTATTGTATTATTATTATTTTAATTAATTATTATTATTAATATAATTCTGTAAAAATATGGAGCTACATCTCAACATTCATTCAACATTGAAGCTAGTTCTCGCTTGTTCTTGTAAAAATGACTATTTTTACTCTCTGTGACATAGACTTCTTGCATAACAATGCAGGAAGATTATTTTCATTTGTTTACATCTTAAAGACCACATGAATGTCAAAAGAAACCCTGTTTAATGTAAAAAAAAAGGATAAAAAGATACTGTTAATGTTGAAATTCTTACTAGTACCAAAAGTGAAAAAAGTGTAATGCCTAAGTGTTTTTGTTGGTTGTATTCTTTCTATTGTGTGGGAAAGTGTCTCGTAAATATTAGCGTGTTACTTGTGAAATGCTTTTCTCTCACTGCCTGAGTCATGAATGTATACAACTCTCCATGTTTCTTAAAAAACACTGCCTGGTCATAAAAAGCTCACACTCTAATACTTTATAGGATCTCCTTTAGCTTTGATTGCATTTGCTGCAGCATCATTTCCACAAGCTTCTGCAACGTCACATTTGTTTCTGTCCAGAGCTGCAGGATCTTTTTTTTTTCTAACTAAGATCTTGATTTGACAGGGTGTCCGCAGGTTCTGGAAAAGTCTTCAAGCTTCTTATACTTATGCTTCTAAAATTAAAGGTCTTGAAAACTATTGAATTTATGAAGAGTGTGTAAGTTAGTCTTGAATATGTTACTCGAGGGTCTTCAGTTTTGTCAGGCAGGACGGATTTAAGTTCTTCATCTCCGCTGCGGATTTCCTAAAGGTGAGGAGGAGGAGAATAAAACGTGTCTTGTTGGGGACTTCTATCCAGCTGCATTTGACTGACGTTGCTTTCAACCAATAGTCCCAGTCTTAGCCAATCAGAGCAGAGCAGGGCGGGTCCTGTTGTCTGTAAGCAGGGAGACAGACTGCAGGAGTAAACAACGTTTGTCTACTTTTTTCCAAGGTGACACCCTAACCGCTACCCTAACAGCCGTTAATTGCTGTCATTTGTCGCTCCCTGTGTGTCGAGCCCTTAACTTTGAATCGAATGTTAATGTGTAACTTGTTTCCTTAAACTCACAAAGTTCTCTCTGTGGGTCAGTTTCACAAAGCTGCCAACACTCACGCAATGACAGTGAAACACACGCATTTGAGGGTCGTCACACGCTCTCACGCCGCATTCCCATTTCTCACGCTGAGAACTGACAAACACCAAAATCTCAACTCCGTTCCACTTCCATGTCAGAAAAATACATTATAGATAAAAATCTATGCCACCTTTTCAAAGTAACCCATGGTGTTATGCATAAGGACATGTCAGGTTGTTATCCAGTCCGTATTTTGAACCAACCTTGCATCTACCTGTAAACACTGGAGCAACTCGGTGTGTGCGAGCTCTTCCCAAATTGAAGAAAAAGAGGGGAAAAGTGAGCAAGTAAAATGACCATTAATACCAAACATGTTAGTAAAAAAGGAAAAAAAAGATGGATGGAGCAGAGAAACTAAGAAAAGCAAAAATGTGTGCATGATAGAACCAAACGTGCTAATGAACAGATATTTTCTGATTAAACTAAGCTGAGACCCAGCAGCACCATATGCCCATCGTCCCAGACCTGGGTATTGTGTCTGTATTTCTGAATGTGTTCAGGGCTCACAGAACATTAAACACAGCCTATTAGCATAACAAATTAAAACAATCCATATTGAAATATATATTGTAAAAGATAACATATTTCCAGAAATAATCTGTTTTGTTGCTACATTAATATTTCTATTATTACCAGCTCAAGAAAAATACTATTATATAATAACACTAAAATCTTTGCAAAAGTGCTATAAATGTATGGTTGTTGCTGTTAGTATTGCAGCTGAAAAGATCAGTCAGTCATGTAGTTTGATGCAAGTCATAAAAGTGAGAAAAGGAAGAAGGGACAGATGAGGAGGGAGAGGAAGCAGGAAAACTAGGCAGGACCCACATAAAAACAGTGTCAACTACTTTGGAGGTTGATTTTAAAAAAAATATTTGCTTTGATTTTTATGAAACACTGCTTAATAAGCTTTATAAACTGATTTGTAATTTTATTTGTATCATTGAAGACATACACAGTAGTTATAATTGTAGAAAAAAATTTTTTTTTATTCTGCAAATGAAGTAATCATGTTAAAAATTAAGTATTTGTGTTAAAATTATGGTTCCTGTTGCATTTGTTGTGTGATCAGATAAAAAGGCGTCTCCAAGCTCTCAGGGTCAGGGATGCCAGATAGATAGATAAATAGATGATACATACATCCTGAGGTCCCAGTTAATAGCAATGGCAAAAAGCAACAACACAATAAGCAATTCAAAGAAACAAAGAAAAAAATGTGGACACGTATTGCAACAATCGTCTGCAGATTCAGCAATAGTAGAGTAACATTCTCTTCCAAAAGAAAATTGTGATAGTTTACAATTTTTAAATACTTGGGTTGTATTTAATTGCTCTGATAAAGAAAATAATAGTTAAAGCATAGTGACCTGTAATATAAATCAAGCATTTTGTATCACCATGCTGCTGAAAAGTTCTAGATAAATAGATTTTACCTTAATCTGTTTTAACAGACAGAAGAAAAGAATCTGGCTGTGAGTCTGCCTAACAGCACCAAGAGCAGGTAAGACTGAACTGAAAATTAAGAATAAAAACAAGAAGATAATGGTGTCTTGTTATAACCGAGTAGATTTATTAAACCAACATGACCATTGACCATTTGAATTATTTCAAAGGATTCAAAAATGTCCAGTAAAGCAAGACCATCGGTGGGACAAAAGTGAAGCATTTTGTTTTATTTAAACAACCAGTCTGTAGTTCTTTCTAATTATGTCAGTTTCAGTCCTGCATACATGTTCAACCATGAAATAGTCTTTAAATCGGACACAGATCTATAAAGTACACTGTAGTCATTCACAGTCAATTTTTAGTGTAGGATGTAGTCAACAAGATGAGGGCAGATAAAACACACCGGCACAATCAAACCCTGTTGCCGCGCTGCGCGCACCCCCCCCACACACACACAATCTCACTGTCAGGTTTTTTGAAAAGTTTGGATGTGCTAAACTAATATATTTAAAACTAAATTGAGAGGTAACTGTACTGTGATAAATATAATTCATACATTATCATATATGAAAAATAAATAGCATTAAATGACTTCATGATTTATGATCCTGTATTCTATTTGAATTAATTATTAATTTTAGGGGAGAAATTTGTCAAATTAGTAAATTATTAAAAAAATAATTTAAACTTTGCAAAGAACTTTCTGTAAACATTTAAATTACTTCATAGTAAACTGCAGAAAAGTTGTTTAAAAAAACTCACTTCCTTCTGAATGTTGTTGGTTTTGATGGTGCAGGATAAAGTATACATTTATAGATAGTTGTATGATTTGTTTGTGTGTAAAGGTAAAACTGGAGATTAAGACACAATTAGGCCCAAGTATTCAGTAGATATATTTTTGTTGGATGTTTCCAACTAAATAACTGCACTTGTGCAATACAGCTAATGAACCAGAGAGCACTGAATGTCTTTATATCTAATATGTTTCATTGAGTGACACACGTGCGATTCTTGATTATAATACAGCACGATTCCCCAACGATCGTCAATATAGTTTTTCGGTCTTAAATTTTTATACAAGGTAGTATTAAAAAGGTCTTAAAAAGTCTCAAATTTGACTTGCTAAAACCTGCAGATACCCTGGTTGATGACGGAGATTCAGACCACTGCTCACCGTCTTCTCCAGCACATCCCAAAGACTCTCTATGGTTCAGGTCTGTTTTGGCCAATCCTTGTTTGAAAATGCTGTCTGATGCTCCCTGAACAAGACTTTCACTTTAATCAGATCACATGTTTTCTCTGCTTGATGCCACTAATGTGAGCCTTTTGAAACAGATGAACATCTTTTCCTCGGCCACAGGATGTGTCTTTAGACATGGTTGTTTACCAAAAGAGAAGCTGCTCTCTGCATCACAGTTACATATAACTTGTGTTCAGCTGAAACATGATCACCTCTCCAGTAATTACCCAATAAAAGGATCTTAGTTGTTTGCTTAGGTAAATTCAAGTGGTGAGCCTTTTTTGGCCAGGCAGTGGATAAAAGTGTGAATGTTACGTAGCATTTTCTAAACCTGCTCAAGTTTGTTTTTAAAAAACATAATCAAACCATATTGCTACAATAGAATAATTTGACTTTTCAAACAGTATTGTGCAAAAGACCTAGTCAGTTCTCTTATTCTACCACGTGCTTCAACAAATCCAGAATTAATTTGGTACTAAGTTCTAGTTTTCCGGTTTTCCAGCTAACCCTTGATAAAAGTGAAAAAGCTAGCAGTCCTTTAAGGAATGCATATCCAACATCTTTCACCACACACATTTAAACTAAGATAATAGCACGTTGAGTAATGAAGAAGCTGCTGCCAATTTGGTCAAACTGTAAAGAACATTCTGCTTGACCTCATTCAGTGTCTCATGAGGTCAGCCCTCCATAACTGAGGTTTAACTGTTTTAGGGCAGGATAAAATTGGTTAGCTGTGCTCACCATTTTAAATCTAGTTGGCTTCAGAAGTGATTTAGTTGTAAATGTACATCCCATAAATACTTTGAATGTTATTGAAATCCATACTTGGTTTATGAGATATGAAGTTGTCTCTCAAAATCAATGCCGAAATTTTAGGCTGAAGAAAATTTTCACTCCAGCCATTTTTAAGGTTAGTTGCAGATGTCAATCCAATGGATATGTTTTTTTAAATTTCATTCAAATATTTTCAGTGATTATTAAAATATTTTGCTAACAATACAGACAAATGAACAGACACAAAAGTATTCTTGAGCTGCCTTTTGCAGCTAGTGATAATAATGGGTGGATTAAGACTTTTGCACAGTATTGTGAGTATAAGTCAGTGTTCTAGCCTTGCTTGTGGTTGCAGAGTTGTAGAAAGCCATGACTCAGGCTGTGCAGTTGATTGGACCACTCTGCCAGCTGGATTCTTAGTTTTGCTAAAGCTTGAAATTAAATCTGTATATTTTTCTCTGCTTATGAAACAAATAAATAAACACATGATAAATACTTCAAGCACCTTTTCATTAGAAATGAGCCCACATCCATATCAACGATAAAACACTGTGGCCTACGTAGACAATTAGTTATTTTTGGAGAAAACCTGCTATGACGCTGTGAGATGGTATCCATCCCACTTTTGCTGGAGCTGCTCTTCTTTCCAGGAATATGGCTGATTTTGTTGACCACCAAAATATTGACAACCCAGGGTCCAGACCAGGGCCCTGTTTCAGAAAGCAGGCTTAACAAACCCTGGGTTAACGCAGATACTCTGAATCAGCTTACCCCGCTATGTG
>JARVJO010000164.1:30841865-30854769 GCA_031762555.1 Cynodonichthys magdalenae | reverse complement strand
TCAGCTGTGTTGAAGCAGGGAAACATCTAAAACATGCAGGGCAGTGTGCCTTGAGGACCAGGGTTGGGAAACACTGGGTTAGAGTAATGGAAATTTTAAATGAAAAGCTAAAGGCAAAAAACAGAGTAAACCTGCCAAAGTTTTTCTGTGTCATTAGATTTCTGAGACTAGTTTATTTTGTTACAGGCAAACTCATGGTGTTCAGTGTGTAAAACAAACAAGACTAGAACAAATTTCAAGTAGAGCCTATGATCTCAGATAAAGTTCATCTCAAAGTTGTAAGTCATATTTCTATCTTTCAATGAATATTTAACAATTTTATGTTTTTATTAATCCTAAGTATTTATTTTAAAAAGCACTTCAAATGGCTGGAAATGCTTGGTTTTGAGTAGGTTTCTTTCTAAATTTTCTGGGAAGTATGCATCTGGACCCTCCTAGGGTCACTTCACGCTGCTGGTGTGTGAAACTTTCCTAAATTTCATTGCAACCAGCAAATGTTGGCAGGTATGTAAATGTTTGCCTCAGTCATAAGACAGCTCAGTCCAGAACTGACGCATGTTCTGTCCTCCTCAGATCATTCAGAAAAAACATGAAGGTGGGGAGGCGAGTAAAGTGAGTCCACCTCTGATGCCCCTCTGAGCCCCCGAGAGATAGTATCAGAGCCAGGCCCGAGCCAGGCAGACCAACTTGTGAAAAAGCAACCCGTGGTTCCACACTCAGAAAATGATAATGAGCTGATGACATCAGTGAGCGACCACAGGATTAACCAACAAACAGATTTATCACCAAGGGAATATTAAAGATGACACAGAACAGCAACTTTGTATTTAGTTTAAAAATATTGAACCACAGGATTGTTAATGTAAGTTAATTCAGTTTAATTCAGTTTGTTTTGTTTGATACCCGACAGACGTTCATCACACAATAAATATGTTGTGGTCCTCTTCAGCTGAGTTGAGATCTGCTCCACGCCTCTTTCGGGTTAATTTCTGAACACGTACATGTGAGCGGGACCTGGCCGGTTTCACCTGTGATTTTATGAATGAACCGAGGGAGCTTAAACCCAGACTGGTCTGTGCGGCAATTTCGCGGAACTGTCTTATGAAAGAGGCTTTAATAAAGTCTTAAGATTTATTTAGGTTAAGGTCTTTGCTTGTTAATGTAAGTACATTAGTTATAATGCAAATACAATACAAATAAAACCAAGATTTACATCAATTATCACTGATCTGTACATACTTAACATCCAAAGCGGCCTCGTGCCACTTTACATTCAACAAGTTTGGCCCAAGATCAAAAAGCTTCTGAACTTCATGTCTCATAAAATAGGTTTTGTGAAAACTTAACATTTTTGTACACTTGATTGAAACCACCCCTTACTAAAAATGGATTCACACTTGTTAAAAGTAAAATAGCACTGAAGCTCTTGTCCATGCAGCATTGTGACTGTTTATTTTAGAAGGCATTGATTTCTTTCAACTCATGGATAAATATAGCAGTAAATGTGAAGTGTCCCACAGTTCTGTTCTCTGATATGAGTTTTATTTAAGTTTTGTTTGGAGATACAGTCTCAGTCCCATGTGGGATGAGTGATCAGATGAAAGTCAGTGAGAATCACATGGTTAGATCAGAGCTGCTTCATGGGGCTCAAGAGTAAACAGTACAGTGTCAAATGTCATCTGTCTGTATTATTAGATTAATGCAAAGTCTCTGGCTGACAAATAGCAACACATACTCTGTATTTTTGTCTCAGAGTGTAACCTGGTAGAAGGGGAGGACCATGTGGAGGTGAATGGAGAGATTTTTCAGAAGCCTTTTGTGGAGAAGCCTGTCTGTGCTGAGGACCACAACGTCTACATCTACTACCCCACTTCAGCAGGAGGAGGAAGTCAGAGGCTTTTCAGAAAGGTCTTTACTTTCACATTCAGTTTACTTTTTATTCAACAAATTTCTATTAAAATATGGATGGAACAAATGACAGCTTATTTACAAATTAACTTTTTTTTTTCTTTTTGAAATCACTTGTATAAAGTGAGGCTTGAATTTGTCTTGACTTTTAAATAGAAACTTCCATTTTGTGTTTTTAACACAATTGCTGATAAGTTAAAATGCTGCAGGTTTTAACCTTTACCATTAGATAAACTTTTCATGTTGACTCATGATGATTCCCTACCACCACACCTAAATTTAGCTTAATTTTGTTAAAACTGACTGAATCATAGCTTTTTTTTCTATTTTCATGTTTTGATGATGGGTAGTAAAAAGTGTAAACAGTAACATACCTGAATGTTCCTGCTGCAACATAAAAATGAAATTATTGCGTTAATCTAAGTTAGCAAAATAGATAAACTTATCAGAAGAAGGTAGAAAAAACACGATCCAAAAACCACATACATCCCACCAAAATGGTAAATAATAAATAGACTGTATAAAAGTACTTCACACTAAAATCTGTGCCCTCATTTACGCATTCACAAACATATTCACACACGCAGACACACACACATTCACACAGCACTTAACTATGTCTCACTATACAGCTAATCTAATTGTATTTTGTTGTTGCTATTGACACTTGTTTTGAGCTTCTGTTTCCCCAGATGCTTCCATTCAGGTGCCTGGCATAAGATTTATTGTCATGAATCATTGTTACAACAAAGAAATAATCTACCAAACACACATTTAATTTTAATTTTGTTCTAGGTCACTCTCTAGAGACTAATCAGTGCTTTAAAAACATTCATACACTGATGAGACACGCATCAGAGGCAGTGAGGGTTCAGTGTCTTGCCCAGGGACACTTCAACACGTGACTGAATCAAACCCCCAACTCTCTCATTGGAGGAGCCATCCCAAAACTTATCCTCTTTTGTATATTCTTTAAAAAAGCAGCTGTTGGTCACACAGATGGCCTTGTAAATTAAAGTCTTGTTTACATTATGCTGTTTGAAGTGAAACCGTTGCATTTCTGCTACTTCTCAGTCTGTCGTGTACACGACCAAGGCAGTCATTTTCTGTGAAACCAAAGCTTTTTGAATCCAGGTTTTTGGACGTTTTTGAAGTGCTTGATGTGAAATCATGCATGCGAACTTTGGACAGCTGCAGTCAATATTTTTTCTGTTCTTGCATGAGTAGATGAATGGCAATAAAAGTGACTGATGGCAGAGTGCTGTTTGTGCTACTCACCCTTTTCAACATGTTAGGAGCAAACCAACTTAGAAGAACATTTGCGTTTTCACCATTGTGGATGTAAATATTTTCATTCTTGAGACCAGGATCACAGTGGTACCCCAGTAAACATGTTTTTTTTGTTTTTGTTGTTCTTTCACAATCAGAATTGGAAAAACACATTTCCAGAGCTTGTTTACATGTAAACAGGGCATTGATGTGATTTATTTTGTTTCAGATTTTATTATGGTAATCATAAAAAAAAATCTGTAAATGTTGTTTCATTCCTTGTTAGAAATAAAGATACATGTTTATGAAAATGTTGTCAAACTTCAGCTTTGAATTCATATGGTAATGGAGGTTATTGGTTCATAAATTGAAATGTGTCATTTGAAATCTTAACAAAACATCAATCGAACTCAGTCTGTGTTTCATGCAGATTGGGAGCAGGAGTAGTGTTTACTCTCCGGAGAGCAATGTGAGGAAGACTGGCTCTTACATCTATGAAGAGTTTATGCCAACTGATGGAACTGACGTTAAGGTAAAGAATTAGCTGAGCTTCAATTATTATAAAAATAGTAACACTTCTTAAGCCACTCTAATCATTGAATTTATGCATGATTTCAAATAAGGTTTTCACCAAACTCAGGTGACAATTACTGTAAATTGAAGCTTTAATGAATACAACTCCAATGAAGTTGGGACGTTAGGTAAAACATAAAAAAATACAGAATACCATGATTTGAAAATCCTTCTTCAACCTATATTCAATTCATCCACTACACAGTATTTATTGTTTAAATGGATAAACTTTATTGTTTTTTTGCAAATATTCACGCATGCTTTAACACGCTTTAAAAAAGCTGGGACAGAAACAACAAAAGACTGGAAAAGTTGAAGAATGCTCCAAAACCACCTGTTTGGAACATTCCACAGGTGAACAGGTTAATGGAAAACAGGTGGGTGTCATGATTGGGTATAAACTGAGCTTTCCCTGAAAGACTCAGTCATTCACAAGCAAGGATGGAGCAAGGTTCACCACTTTGTGAACAACTGTGTGAGCAAAACGTCCAACAGTTTGTGAACAACATTTCTCAACATACAGTCCATATTACCATCAAAAGATTCTGAGAATATGGACAAATCTCTGCAGGTAAGCAGCAAGGCTGAAAACCGGCATTGAGTGCCCGTGACCTTTGACCCCTCAGACAGCCCTGCATTAAAAACCCACATACATAAATATTTATGTATCAGCTAGACTTCAGAAAACCTATCAATGGACACAGTTCATTTCTACATCTACAAAGACAAGTTAAAGCTCTAAATTTCAGAAGCCAGCCTCTCTGATGATATGGGGGTGTATTAGTGTCCATGGCATGGGTAACTATCACATCTGTGAAGGCTTCATTAATGCTGAAAGCTACATCCAGGTTTTGGAGCAACATATGCTGCCATCCACCACATGTTTTTATGAACATCCTGCTGATTTCAGCAAGACAATGAAGACACATTCTGCACGTGTTCCAACAGCGTGGCTTCATAGTAAAGACTGCAGGTACTAGACTGGTCCACACCTGTCTGTGTGAAGCATTATGAAGCACAAAATACAACAGAGACCCTGGACTTTTGAGCAGCTGAAGTTGTTCATCAAGCAAGAATGAAAGAATTCAGCTACAGAGCTTCAACAATTAGTGTCCTCAGTTCCCAACACTTATTGAGTGTTGTAACAAGGAAAGCTGATGGAACACAACATGACCCTGTCCTGCTGTTTTAGAACGTGTTGCAGCATCAAATTCAAAATGAGTGAATATTTGGGGGGAAAAAAAAGTTTATCCTTTTTAACAGTAACCATAATTATTTTGTATTCATAGTTTATTCAATAGAATATAGGTTGAAAATAATTTTCAAATCGTATTCTGTTTTTATTTATTTTTTACACAACGTCCCAACTTAATTGGACTTAGGGTTGTAAATTAAGCTATAAACTTGTATGTGATGATTTTGATCCTCTGTGTGACATCAGGTTTACACTGTTGGACCAGACTACGCTCATGCTGAGGCCCGAAAGTCTCCAGCTTTGGACGGGAAGGTGGAGAGAGACAGTGAGGGGAAGGAGGTTCGTTACCCTGTCATGCTTTCAGCTATGGAGAAATTGATGGCTCGTAAAGTGTGCCTGGCATTTAAGGTGAGTAACTTTGTTTAACTGATACATCAATAGTTTACTTTGTCGTTATTGTAAAGTAAATGATTTGCCTGATTTTAGGGCTTACTGAAACTATTTTTGTCCATTTAACAATTTAATGTTTCAGCTAAACAGGTAGTAATAATATGTTAGCAAGCTGGTTTATTTGGCTGTCGGTTCAAAAAAAAACATTTACGGTAACTGCTTTTTTTAAATTTCGCACAGTGGCTCAGATGGTACAGCTGATGCTTCGCAGCAAGAAGGTTGCCGGGTCAAATCCCGACCCAGGGACCCTACTGAGTAGAGTTTGCATGTTCTCTCCGTACACTCTGGCTTCCTCCCACAGACCAAAAACATGAGTGTTAGGCTAAATTTGAACTCTAAATTGTCCCTAGGTGAGTGTGTGAGAGAGAGTGAATGGTTGTTTATCTCCTTTGTCTCTGTGTCCCTGTGATGGACTTGCGACCTGTCCAGGGTGTACCCGCCTCTCGCCTCTGGATTTGGGTACCAGTGACCCTGAAAGAAAGAAGCTGGTATAAATAATGGATGGATGCTTTTTTTACCATGATTTTCATCAGTTTTGTGTCTTCCTGGTCCCTTAGGGATGAATAGCATGAACGTAGACATTTACAAAAAGTATTTCCTCAAAACAAGTGTTTCTTCTTTCCTTATTTTTCTGCTTGTAGTCATAGGGGCAGTCTGCTTTGTCCGTCTGTCTTCTTTTAAATATGGTTTTTTTTATTATAATCAGTTTGCACAATTTGTATTTCACAAAACTCTGGGTGGCACTCAATTATTAGGCTGAAATACCTGGAGGATGATTCTTATTTTTTCACACAAGCTTTGAGGTCGAAAGGATGCAGAAAACATAAATTTCTTTAAAGAATCTCTTTTTGGAAAGCTGTACCTTCTCTTTTACTGCAGCAAACTGTGTGCGGCTTCGACCTTCTCCGGGCTAATGGTCGCTCCTACGTGTGTGACGTCAATGGTTTCAGCTTTGTGAAGAACTCTATGAAATACTATGATGACTGTGCCAAGATTCTTGGGTACCTTCTTTAGTTTTTACTGCACCTTTAAACTTGTAACTGTGTTTTCTTGATTTGCTGAGTTTTTGTTTCTGCGTGACATTCCAGGAATATTGTGATGCGTGAGCTTGCACCTCAGTTTCAGATACCGTGGTCCATCCCAACAGAGGCAGAGGATATCCCCATTGTCCCCACTACTTCAGGAACAATGTAGGTTACATCAGTATTAGAGTTGGTTTGTTAGGAAGAAAAATCTGTGTCTGGGTTTAATAGAAATGTGGTCATTTTCACTGAAACCCTTCAGGATGGAGCTACGATGTGTCATTGCTGTCATCCGTCATGGAGACCGAACTCCCAAACAGAAGATGAAAATGGAAGTTCGCAACCCCATGTGTGTTTTTTCTACATTCATATTTTTATATGTTATAAACCAAGATTTAAAACTTTAAATTAATTATTTACTTTTCATACATCTAGGTTCTTTGATCTGTTTGAAAAATATGAAGGATACAAAACTGGGAAATTAAAACTCAAAAAGCCAAAACAACTGCAGGTAATAAAAAAATCTGCATTTTTAAAAAACATATTTTAACACAATGAACACTGGCAATGTGTTTGATACTTTTATTCTTAACATCAACAGGAGGTGCTAGATATCACAAGGCAACTGTTAGCAGAACTAGAGCAACAAAATGACTGTGAGATTGAAGAGAAAAAGTCCAAACTGGAGCAGCTGAAGACGGTTTTAGAAATGTAAGTAACAAGTGGATAATGTCCCAATAATAACTTATCACTCAGATCAGGTTCATTTAAATAGTCTAAAGATCACTGCAGGGAGAAAATCAAATCACTGTTGTGTACATTTTTGCTCGTAAAAGTGTAAATTAAGTTCTAAAATGCAATTGTTTGAATAAATTATGAGATTGCTTGTGGTACACTGGGGACCTGAGGACCTCTAATTAATAGGATTCAGTTTTCTGGACACTTTCGTGACATTTGATTGGATAGGTGCAATAATGTTATACCTTAACCAAAACATATTTTAATACTATCAGATCCTTTTGACCTGATTCCTGTTTCCTAATTTTGTATTTGCCTTTTTTATATGATTAAGACAGATATTTTTTAAAGGTCACTGCCTGCTTTATACCACCCTGATTAGGCTGCAGTGTATGGATATTAAACATTTGGCACTCTGATTTTTTGCCTTGCTTTCCTGAAAGATTCTAAAACTAAAAATCAAAGATTAATATTTCTTTTGACAGAAACTCAGTTGTTCAAATAATCTTTTTATTAATTTTGAACAGATAGTATTAATTCCACTTCACCTTATCAGAAGTAAAGAAGAAATACATCAGTGTTTATCTATAAACGTTTGTCAGTGACTTAATGTTCCTTTTTTCCCTGTTAATAAAGGTACGGTCATTTCTCAGGAATAAACAGAAAAGTGCAACTAACGTACCTTCCCCATGGGCAGCCTAAAACCTCAAGTGAAGAAGAAGGTGGGTGAATATTGACTTGTTTCTTCTTTTATTTTAAAGAGCTTCTCAAAATGCTCAAAGTGGTTGTTAATTGTCTCTTTAGATAACCGTAAGGAAGGTCCATCTCTGCTGTTGGTGCTGAAGTGGGGAGGAGAACTGACTCCTGCTGGCCGAGTGCAGGCTGAGGAGCTGGGACGAGCTTTCCGCTGTATGTACCCCGGAGGACAAGGTGAGAGGCACACGTAGTTAAATGTCTGTTGAGGTTTTTCAATATCAAAAAGTTTTTTCTTTTTCAGGGATAAGTTTAAAACTGACAATGAGAAAGTGAACTTGGACAAATCTTTGAACATCTGTGGCTCAAAAGTGTTAAAACCACTAATTTACAAACATTACACATGTTCAAAAGGAACTGAAGCACTGAAACAGTTCCTACAGACAAAACACAACAGATCTGTCAAACAATCAGCAACCACAGAATGACAGATGAGTAGAGACAAAAAGGGCTCAACGGAAATCATAAACTGGTTTAGGCTGCTATAAATGATTGGTCATCTGCGTAATTACTATGATATGGATTCATTATAAACATAGAAAATTTAGTCTATGTGTGTAGGGTGAAATCTGTTGGTTATAGTTATTCTTGAACTTATTGTACTAAATGTTCTTTTACCTTACGTTTTTGTCTGCTCTCATGACTTCCTTATGTACAAGCCCATATCTAATGAAGTTTGACATGTGTAAAACATAAATAAAATTAAAATATGATGATGTCAGTGTTCAATTGAATACTCCTACAAAGACTAAATATTTAATGTTTAAATGGATAAACTTTATTGTTTTTTTGCAAATATTCGTTCATTTAGAATTTGATGCTGCAACACAAAAAATATGGGACAGGAGCAACAATAAAATTGGGAAAGTTGATGAATGCACAAAAAACATCTGTTTGGAGCATTTCACAGGTAAACAGGTTCATTGGAAACAGGTGAGTGTCATGATTGGGTATAAAGGGAGCATAAAGGAGTGAAAGGATCGGTTGTTCACAAGCCAGGGTTCAATTCAATTCAAAATACTTTAATTAATCCAAAAGGGAAATTACAGAAAATAACACAATGGAGTGAGCTTCGCCAGTTTGTGAACAACTGTGTGAGCAAATAGTCCAACAGTTTAAATACAACATTTCTCAATGTACAATTGCAAGGAATTTTGGAATTTCATCATCTAAAGTCCATATTATCATCAAAAGATTCAGAGAATCTGGACAAATCTCTGTAAGCAGCAAGGCTGAAACCCGGCATTGAGTGCCAGTGACCTTTGACCCCTCAGACAGCACTGCATTAAAAACCCACATCATTCTGTATCAGATATTAGCACATGGGCTCAGGAAGACTTCAGAAAACCTGTCAGTGGACACAGTTCATCTCTACATCTACAAGTACAAGTTAAAGCTCTATCATGCAAAGACAAAGACAGATATCAACAACCGGAAACACCACCAGCTTCTCTGGACCTGAGCTCACCTGAGAGGGACTGACTCAAAGTGGAAAAGTGTCCTGCTGACGACTCCACAAACCTTGGACGTGGTGTCCTCTTGGCCAAAGAGGAAAAGGACTGTCTGGATTGTTATCAGCCCAAAGTTCAGAAGCCAGCCTCTCTGATGGTATGGGGGTATATGGGTAACTGTCACATCTGTGAAGGCTCCATTAATGCTGAAAGCTACATCCAGGTTTTGGAGCAACATATGCTGCCATCCAAACCACGTGCTCTTCAGGGACGTCCTGCTGATTTCAGCAAGACGATGAAGACACATTCTGCACGTGTTCCAGCAGCGTGGCGTCATAGTAAAGACTGCAGGTACTAGACTGGCCTGCCTGCAGTCCACACCTGTCTCCCACTGAAAATGTGTGGAGCCAGAAATGTATAGAAATTAAGTGCTGCACTAACAAAAGTCACTGAGCAGATCTGTCTTATAAATGTTTATTGTAAACTGATGTCAGTGAAATATCCTGTGTTTATTTACATCAGTGTTGTTGTTTGGACTGTGGCTTTTGTAGGAGACTATGCTGGATTTCCAGGATGTGGGTTACTGCGTCTGCACAGCACCTACAGACATGACCTGAAGATTTATGCATCTGATGAAGGCAGGGTCCAGATGACAGCTGCAGCTTTTGCAAAGGTAATTCAACTGATGATCAAATAGTAACAAATATCAGTAAGCATTTCAGAAAGTTTTTATTTTCAGAAAAAACACTTTTATTAGTGTCGAGTTAAAGTTAAAGTGGAATCATTGTTTTTGTCAGTGAGAAACAATATTTCCACCTGCTCAGTCTCAAGTAACATAAAATTAACATTTGTTCATGTAAATATTATCTGGTGAAATTTTCTACATTGATTGGTTTGACATGGTTTTGGTCTGTGGGAGGATAGCACTGGGTGTTGGGTTTGATCATTTTGTCTCTACACAAAAACAAAAAATATAATGTTACCATAAAGTTTTTTCATTAATCAACCTTAAAGCAGCTCATGGCAGTTGTTCAGTCCCTTGTTAATAAAGTACTGATCATCCTTTTGATCTACTTTGCATTAAAGCTTGTCCTCATTTTGTGTGTTTGTGTGGGCAGGGTTTGCTGGCTCTGGAGGGTGAGCTGACACCCATCCTGGTACAGATGGTAAAGAGTGCCAACATGAATGGACTTCTGGACAGCGACAGTGACTCTCTGAGCAGCTGCCAGCACCGTGTCAAGGCCAGGCTCCATGAAATCCTGCAGAGGGACCGGGTGTTCCTGGAGGAGGACTATGACAGGGTGATTAACTGCTACTGTGTAGGAGTGAATATCAGCTCAATGGTTCTTTAAGAACATGTTGACGAGAGGAATATTCAGCTGTGTGTAGTCAGAGAGCTAAAGGCTTTGTTGCAGGTAGTACGTTAGCTTTTGCATCTTTTTTCATTGATATAAAAAAATTGTACAATACTTTCAGTACTTTAGTGTAAAAAAGAATAAGGAGGTCAATGTGTTGTTTGTCAGTATTTGTGTGACAGTTTAGTGTGGCCTGCAGTAATGTGAGTTACTCAACCTTTGACTGAAGCTGCCAACAAGGGCTGTTTGGTTGTTATTCTTAGCAGCAAACATATTTGTTTAGATGTTCAATCCATAAACCATTGCAGCTACTCCACTATAACTTTACATAATAATTATCTTTCATCACATTATCTGTAACACAAAGATAGAAGTTTCCTGCAGTAACTGTTGGGCTGAGAGGAAAATTTGAAGTAATGGAGTTTCTGCTTTAGCTTTACACCTGGTTATGATCAAATCTTTGTTGATCAGTCACATAATTACTAAACTACCATAATAAAGACCGACATCATTTGTAATGTATTTTGTTTTTTTTGCAGTGTTTGGTTTAAGCAAAACTAAATTAAGCAACTTGTATATTTTGATGCATTTGTATTCATTATATCTATTTTTTCCTGTTTTTAAAACTTTCTTATGTGTTTGTTTGTGACAGCTGGCTCCAACCTCCAGTGTCTCTTTAGTGAATTCAATGAAAATAGTCCAGAACCCAGTGGCCACGTGTGACCAGGTCTACACCCTCATTCAAAGCCTCACCTCCCAGATCCGCAAAAGAATGGAAGATCCCAAATCTGCAGGTAAGACAAAACCCCTTTTACTTTTAAACATTTGACCAAATATTCAACTATCAGTTTTTTTTTAAATGAACTTAAATTCTGAGTTTCTGCTTCATCAGACCTGCAGCTGTACCACAGTGAGTCACTGGAGCTGATGCTGCAGCGCTGGTCCAAACTAGAGAAGGACTTTCGCATGAAGACTGGCCGCTATGACATCAGTAAAATTCCTGACATCTACGACTGTGTGAAGTACGATGTTATACACAATGCTTCTCTTGGCCTTCAGGACACAGAAGAGCTGTTCAGACTGTCTCGAGCCTTGGCTGATATTGTCATCCCACAGGTGAGAAGACAAAACAAAACATATTACTTATCTTTTAGTAACATTATTTTTGTCTTGTGCTTTTACAACCACTGGCAAAAATGATGAAATCATCACTCATGAAGGATTTTCTTACAAATTTTTACTTAGCATAAAAATTAAAACACAGTGATGCCACAAAACTATTATTTTTCTAAATTCCAACCTGCTGGCATCAAGAAACAAAAAGAAAGAAATATAATTGTAATCTGTCACAATTGTTTTATTTAAATTAAGTAAAGGAAAAAATATGCAATCACTCATTTTCAAGGAAAACAAATATGGCAACATGAGAAAAACAAAGTGCTACTTTGTTGCACCATCTCTGGTTTTTATAATAGCTTGAATTCTGAGACTGGGATCTAATTAATAACAACCAGTAACTGTTTCTTGTTGCTGCTGTCAGATAAGTTTTAAAAGGTGGAGTCTTGACATATGTGTTCCTTGAAGGAAAGTTTTTGCTCTATGGCAAGGTGCATTATTATCTTGAAAAATGAAGTAAACATCATCAAACATCCTTTCAACTCATTGAATAAGAGATGTGTCCAAAAATACAATGTAGACTTTAAAGTGATCACCACCATCATCCTCAAGCTTTTATCTGAGAGGAAGCATCATCCAGTCACCCACAGTCTATGACAACATTCACACTGCAGGCAGATACGACCTAAATCAGATTTTTTTTGTCCCATGTGACCCATGCAAATTCAGTCTGAATGTGACAAATCCTTTTTTTCAGTCTTACAGCTCCACACATCTTCAGAACTGAAGTCCAGTTGCTTCGTCTTTGAATTTTTAATTTTTCATGTCTTGGGTGACTGAGAATCCACAGAAACACATTGTTGGACCAAATCCAGGCGCGTCGTTAGACCTGGGCTTCCGGGGCTAAAGCCCCGGATGTTTTGTCAGTAGCCCCGGATCAAACGAGACCAGCTTTCTCACTGCCCGCCTCTCCTCCAGCAGCGGGACGGTACGATTGCGTCACCATCAGCTGTTTGTGCTTCCAGGCTGTGTGTGGGAGGAGGGAGACTGACTTTTTTTTTCACCCGCATCTCG
>JARVJO010000164.1:30806342-30819052 GCA_031762555.1 Cynodonichthys magdalenae | reverse complement strand
CCTTTCACGCAACGTTGGTTTTTATACATCCCGACGTGTGCGCAGAACCTGGCGCACGCAACTTTTTTATGCGTACGTACCGTTTATACGTGAAGCCCCTGGTCACATGTCAAGAAGCTCCTTCTGACATGTAGCTGAATTTTGATCTTCATAAATTTATTTGCACAATAAATCCGTAAGGCTCACACATTTCACGGGACGGGGGGTGGGGGTGAACTCTCGTGGAGGGGCAGAGATGACGGCTTTTGCAGCTTCTGCTAACTGTGAGACAAATTAATTTTAAGGAAAATTTTTGAAAAAAATATGCCAGACCGCCCTATTCTTCTGTATGGATGCAAAATAAAGCAAAATCTGTCCTAAGGACAATCTCCAATTTTAGATGTCTGCGGTTACCTGATCCCTGCGCTCTGCATGATGATAAATTAAATTTAGCCCAGTTTATTCAAAATAAAACTGCAGATTTAAAACATAGCCTCATTTTTAATTAATGCTAAACTACCTTCCCATATTTTTTAGGAGTTGAGAATCTGGTAGAGATGCTTTTATTTTTTCTGTATTTTTCTGAATCTATCTCCAAACGCAGCCTGCATTACAACATTTGCACGTTGGCAATATTTACACTTTATCTGATTGTATTCTTCTTTAAAACCTTTAAGACAGTTAAAATGAGAGCTTATCTCTCTGTCAGTCACCTCTGCTCACCTGAGGGCTGGACAGCAGCAGCGGGAGGCGCAGGAGATCTGTCAGCTGTGATTTGGTTGACAAATTATTAAGTTCTTTTTTTTAAGTGGATGTTAAAATATCATGTCTAAATTTGTGATAACTGTGCAAAGAAAGAATTAATAAAACACATAAAATTTAAACTAATAAAATACTTTTTCTTTAATTTGACAAAGCTAGAAAGAGTCATGCAGCGGGTTGTCAACCTATGTTCTAAAAAAAAATAAGAAAAACCTTGTAACTCTGACTTTTGTTGTGTCGGCTTTGCTTTCAGTGACACACTAAATCCTCCTTTTAACAGGGTGGTCCTCACCACTGCTGAACCTGCAATGCTGTGGGCATGCAGTTTTAGTAAATCACATGCAACATGCCCACTTTTAACACAGACTATCTTTTTATTTGCTCATGGTTATGTTATCTGTCCTTTTGATAAATCAACCCCTAGTGTTTATAATGTAGTTATCAAGATACAGTGTCACAGATGTTAACCTTTTATCAGCAATCAACCTGCTGTCAATTTTATTGGGACATTAAGTTAAGCTGGGAATCTTTAGGCACCTCATAATTAAATAACAAGGGCTGAGATGCACTTAAACATTTATTTATACAGTCATAATCACACTAGAATCTCTCAAACCTTTAAGAAACAGAATTTTGCTCTTCTCTGCCATACAAAACCATTTTTATTCAAACAAGATTTCAGGAAGTAAATGAATAAAAGCAGTCAAAATGCTGAGAACAGTGACATTAGATTCTGTGACAATGGATGTCCTTTCATCAGATGTTAGAGGTAACTTATCTGCCTTCTTCAGTGTTGATGCAACTTTGTTTCTGATGTTGTAGAGTGTGAGGATAGGTGTGTTAGTATTTTCAACAGCATCATGGTTTTATATTGTGGCTCCAAAGGATGCAGCTCACTTACATATACAAGCCCACAGCAAACAAATATGAAGTCCGTTGCAACCTTTAATGCAAAGGATTTGCATCTGTGTTTTGCTGTTCCTTTTCAGAGTTAGGCAGAAACTTTGCCTTTGTCCGAGAGGAAACTTTCGTACAACTTGAATACTGTGGCTCATCAAGGTAATTTTTCCCTTTAACTTGCTAGCAGCTGAAGTTTGTTGAAACAGTGCAGAAAGGTGTCTGTATGTTTCGGTCAGCCATCTTGTTCTTACGTATGTCTCTGTTGTGTGCTCATCATAAATTGTGCGGGTGCTGCACTTCCACACTTTAGATTCCTGCCTTTTGCGTTTCTTAACATGGTGTTGTACACATTAAATAAAATATAATTTTGATCTTGATATGTGGAAAATAAATGATGGCAGACTTCAAATTCTGTAAATAACAGAACATCAAGACATTTTGTTGTAACTCATCTCAACAATTTCAGTATTAGAAGACAATAAAAATGTTCTGCAGATGCAGATACGTTAGCATTCTTCTTAAAGTATTTATATTGTGCTGAAGTACACATACATACACAATCAACTGGTATCACTTCACTAAGATGGTAAAACAAACAAAAAAAACTTATCTGAAAACTTATCTTTGTTTTATTACTGTATTTGGTCTTAAAAATGGGCACTTTTATTTAATGTTTCTTAATACTTTGGAACTAGCTCAAAAAAACAATATTTCAGAGAATAAACTGCACAAGAAATAAGTTTTGAGTTGACCTTTGTCAATAAACATCTCTTCAATCTGAAGTTATCTGACCTCAACACTAACAGTCTGATGGAGGAATGACAAGCTGAGTAGGCTCCACTTTGAAAAATTAAGTAAACTGGTTTCACTTAAAAAATATGTTGCTAACAACAATTATTCATTTGAACCTTTAAAGCAGGAGTGGCAAACTGCCAGCCTCTGGGCCGTATGTATGACCTTTAGACCCCTTTTATCTGGGCCGCCACACAGTTTCTACCCAAAAACTGATACGTTCTGTGGGGAAATATTAGCAAAGAATTGCATTTCTGTGATAAAACTGACCGTAATCCACATCCCAGCCAGGATCAGGGTCAGTGAATACAATATGTGTGCTCTTGTGTCAGCACCAAAAAGATAGTGACTGTCAGGTGTCCAGTACAGTAACTGTAAAACAGAGGAAAAAAACTGGATGCAAAATAATGCATTTTGCAGACAGTAGATGAGCTGATATTTTTTAGTCAAAGTAAATGTAAACCTGTGTTTAGCTTGTGGTGAGGTGATGAAACATGCTAAGATAAGGACAGATGCAGACAGATAAAAGCTGTACTTGGTTGGAGTTTAGCTGCATTTATGAGACCACAGAGAGTCACTTCATAGGAACACGTTTTGTTGTGAATGAATATAGAGGCCATTTATTCACATTTATTCCAAAAATAAAAATTGGGAATATTCCTTTGTATGTTCTACATTCCATTGTACATGCCTCATTTTATATTTAGAGGTATTAAATTGTTATTGTAATTTTTTTGAGTTAAAAAAACACTATTATTTCCCTAAATAATTGTTTTAAAAAAAATGTGCAGAACTAAGAACTCTAGTTTCTAAAAAAATGTAATCATCACATCATGGGTTTATAAACTGTATGGGGCCTCAGAAGACTTTCTAAATATAAAATGACCCCAGAGAGATAAAGCCCCCCCCAACTTAAAATTATAATTCTTGAATGTTGGGACTACTTTAACTGGGAAGCGTGGGTGGGAACCCTGTTTAACATCAAGCTGAACTAGGTAGGTAGGTGTGTGTATGTGTACACAGTAACTACATAAAACACACACCTGTCATGATTTCACACACTTAATTTAGCTCTGACAGCATATCAGAATTTAACCCCTCTCCTGTGAAATATCCTTTGTATCACTAATGTAACATTTATGGTATTTTTTCTTAATCACCCAGGATTAAATGATGTTAAATGTGAGTTGAGTTTGTTTGAAAGGAGTTTCTGATTGAACCTGAATCGGCTTGTTTAAATCAAACAGGGGAAGGGTTAAAGTTCATCCCATCTTCTATATTTTTCTGACTCAAACATTGTTCACGTTTTGTTTTTGTTCATGCTTGCACACGTGATTTTCAGTGTTACCAGTGCTCACTTGTGATTGCTCAAAAGGAAAAAAATACAAATGGATTTAATAATATAGAAGTTTAAAGCAGCATCTCCGCCTTCCTTTTTTAATGGTGTTGCTGTCCTGATGGTTGGATGGAGTGGGGTGTCTAAACTGTAAGATAAAAGTGTAGGAGTGAGGTGTTTTTCTGGGAACTGCCTCGTCTGGGAAAACGTAGGACTAGTTCAAACGGTTCAAACAGGCAAGTAGTTGTGGTTTTTGTATTTTGGTTCAGTAATCGAACTAGGTTGCTTTGTCTAGAGATTTGTTTTGTCTGAGCCTAAAAAGAAAAACAGAGAACGTGTTTAAAACTACATTCATTAAAGTCTTCAGTTTTTTTTATTTTTTATTGTTTTGCTGTTTGTATATGATTCACCGCAGGAACACAAGATGACACTTCCACCATAGCAGTGTCTCCACCTCGCTGGTGCACTGCAGCAGGTACAACAGTTTCTGTTTGGTGTTGGTGTTAACGTTTTCAGTGGCAGCGTTGTATTAACAGGGTGCCATCAGAATGTCCGTTAATGCTGAGTGATGTGCACGTTTAACAACTTCTGCAGTCAGAAAGTGTCGTACGTTTGGGCTTTACTGTATCCTCTAAATGTGGTGTGTCCCACTTGCTCTTTTGTTTGTTCTCACTGTTTTCTGGATGGCTCTGATTCTCAGTTTCATGGTAACATTTAGAGGCTGCAGAGGAGCAACAGGGGGATGTGGAGTTTATTGTCTGGCCTTATGCTTTTCTTAACTGCTGGAATCTCCTTGATGATTTGTTGCTTTTTGTTGGCTGTTGGCAGCTGAGTTCAATTGTTGGTTGCTGCTTTTTCTTCAGAACACATCCCTCTGACACATACATGACACTCTACACTTCTTCCTCCTGTATTTGTACGCTTGCCTTTCTCTCCAAGCTCTTACTTCCACTCTTTGTGTCATACTTCAGACCTTTTTTTCCTCCCCCTTCCCAAGCTTCAAACCTCTTGTTTCTTGTCTTTCGTACTGCTCCTTCCTCCTCCTTCCTCCTCGTCCACTCGTTCTCCCTCTTCTTCCTCAGAGCCCTTGGAGGAACACCATGTGGCCCAGTTGTTGAGGTGTTTATCCACTGACCTCAGTTTGGGCCGCCGCCAACTTCCTCTGGACCAGGCGCTGGCCCACCACCTCCACCAGTGCTCCTACCACCTCCGCCTCTTCCGAAACTGGCTCGTCTCCGGCCAGGACCCCATAGAGTACCTCCACGGTCAGCCCCTGGCCCCGCCCTCCATACCCCAGCCTCATGCTCTGATTAACCTCTGCTCGCGGTCTCCTTGGGACTGTGCTTGCTCTGTGGTTGACTCTCATGCTTTGCCTCCTAATGTTTCTGCATGCTTGCCTGTTTCTGTCATGCAGATTGCAAGCTGTAGTAGTGTGAGCTGTTTGGAATTTTTGGCCTTTTTTTCAGAAAACTGTCTCTTTGCAGCAATCTCCACAATTTTTTCCCCATTTTTTTGTCCAGTCCATAATATTCTTCAATTTACTCAAGTCTTTTTTATTTAATTTTTCATCAATGACCACAGATTTAGTCATTCAGCAGTTTCAACAACATTCACACTGTCATGGGAAAACTTAATTGAATTTAAGGCTTTTGAATATTAAGACTTTTTTTCAGTTGCTCCTTTCTGTAAGGGTTGCCACAGCAAGCAAACTCACACAAAAGATCTGTTAGTTGTTTTCTGCCAATTGTCCATCCTGACACAACCTGAGTTCAAACCTGCTGCCTCAGGCTTGTAAGACTGCAGCACCGACCACCACATTTCAGTGGCCGGAGACTTTTACATATCAAGACCACTGTAAAAGTGATCTGGCTGTTACCAGGTTCTAAAATTGTTCTAATCAAACCTCAAGTGAACATAACCTTACAACAGATTCCATCATGTCATTCAGTGAAAACAAAGCCAAAAGTGAAAAGCAGTGCGCAAAATCTTAAGTCCAGCCTCTGTTCCAACAGCCTGCAGAATTGATTTTACCAGCAGGAACTTTCAGTAGTGGTTTTCTGTAGGAGTTTATCAGTTACCCACTTTTCTTTCCAACATAGTTGGAAATGGTTAGTTGGCTTCATTAGTTTCTGCACTTTTCTCTTAAGGTACAACATTTCAGTCAGGTTAAAGTAGGGAGTTTGACTGGAGCACCCTGATTATTCTGTTTCTCAGTAGTTCTGTTGTAGATTAGCTGCTGCATTTAGAAACATGGTTCTGTTTCATCATGACACATTTTGGTTCAAGCATCAGTAGTCGGACAGATGGCCTCATATTTGACTTTGAAATACACTGGTCCACAGAGGAGGTCATGGTCGGCTCAGTACCTGCATAGTGTCCAGGTCATGAGGCAGCAAAACAAGTCCAAATGATCAACCCTCCACCACCATGCTCACAGTTGGTGTGAGGTGTTTGTGCTTATTTGGAATGTTTGGTTTCCTCTAAACGTGTTGCAGTGCATTATGGGTACACATTTTTATTTTGGCCAAAGGACATTAATCTTGAGGTCTTAATATTTAAATAGGCTTTTTTGTTCAGTCCTTCCAAACAAGATAATTGTCTTAACTTTAACATTTAACTTTCTAACAGAGACCTGTAGAGTCTGAGATGGAGTTCTTCTTTTTTTGTAATTTCTCTGAGCATTGCATGGTCTGGACTTAGGGTGAAGTTGGGACATCTACTCCTGTGTTTGGAAAAGGCCACATAATCCTTTATCAATATTTAGGCAGCAACAGTTGTGTTTCTGGGCTCATTGTTCGTGTCTTTCCTCCTTGGCATTGTGTTAACACACACACACTCTAGATAAGTGAACTGCAGATATGAAGCAACGTCTTGTGTTTTGCCAACCCATTCTCACTCCCCACTCGTCACATATTGACGCTTGGTCAGGTACCGTCTGCGTCCCAGCTTTGACGAGTCAGGTAACCCCCTCGTGTCAGTTATTGACGGAGGAGGAGGAGCGCGTTGTCATTTTTTTTAGAAGAGTGGGAAATGCATGACAACTAACCATCCCAGACCCTAAATTTAACTTGTATTAGCCCTATACAGCCTATCCCTGACCCCAGTACCTAAAATTAACCATTAATCCTGATTCCTAATATTAACCACGGACCCCAACCCAAAGCCCCCTTTGTGGTGCGAACCTGGAAAAGCCGCGGGAGTCAATAACTGACGCGAGGGGGTTACCCGACGCATCAAAACTGGGACGCAGATGGTACCTGACCAAGTGTCAATATGTGACGAGTCGGGAGTGAGAATGTGTTAGTTTTGCTGATACTCAGCAACACCTGGACCCTACTTTCCCTTCCGAATCCTATGTCCTAATCCTTAATCTGTAGCAGAACAGGACTTGTTTTGTTTTGTTTTGTTTTACCATTTTAGGTTTGTTTTTGTTTAATAAATTAATAAAAAATGGAATCTGTTGTGTGTTTTAATACACTTCATGTTAGATTAGAACCATTTTAGAACCTAGTAAAGACCAGATGCTTTTTATTTTGTCATGATACATAAAACCCCAAAATTGAAAAAGGGTGGACTTTGTTTTTTTCATTACAGTATAATAATTCATCTTTCAGAAAATAAAAATAAACAAAGAAAGTTTCTTTATCCCAAACATACAGAATTATTTGTCATTACAAATAGGGCTTGTCTAGAATCCTGTAAAAATAATAATATCTGATGTACTAAACAAACGATGCTCTGGACATCATCCTGTACTGAACAGCTGGATCAGGTTAGTGAGCTCCAGCCTTTTTGTCTTTTTTAAAACAATAAATTAATTTGTGTTACCTTAGATAATTACTGGAACTTTTATTCATTTTCATTACGTTACTCTGCCATGTTTCTACAGTAGCACAGATTGGACAAACCAATCATTGACCCAAGGGAAGATTTTATGTGGTTTTAGTGGGATTTCTTTAAAATGTTTTGTGCATGCTGGGAGAGAAATTGAGGTGGAGTTATTCAGGTTTAGCAAAATGCAACTCACTAAAACCTACAGACTGAATCTTTAAACTGAGAGCTAAATAACAGGAAAAATATCTGAAGCATGCCATCATTTGTTATAAAAACATTGACATCTGATGGACTTTTAAGTTTTTTTTAGGAAACAAAATTTTAACCAAATGACAGTTTTTTGTGTTTCCTGAAAAACTTGAACAAAATGAGTTAAACGATTTTTTTGTAGGAAGGCACCAGTAACACTTCCTGTGTGTAAATCCAGTCTTTTCATTGGGCTTTGTCTCACTTCGTATTTTTCTAGATTCTGTTTCAAAATGCACACAAACGTCTAAGAAAAAATAAACAATCAGGACAATGGGTTGTGTAAATTTACTAAAAGCAGTTTCTTCCAATAATAAAAATAATACATTTATTTGTATAGCACCTTTCAAAACACAGTTACAAAGTGCTTTTCATCACAATAAAATTAAAACACATCAAATACATAGCATAAATAACAAATAAAACGTGCAAAAACCAACAATTAAAAGCCAACTCATAATAATATGTTTTTAAAAGAGGACAATGAAGAGTCCTGTCTGATGTAAAGTGGCAGGGCTTTCCAGAAAAAAAGAGGCTCTAAGGGAAAAAGCTTGATCACCCTCTGTCTGTAATCTTGCTCTGGGCACCAAAAGTAGTGACTGACCAGATGATCTCAGAAGTCACAGGGGTGTGTAAGGTGTAAGTAATTCAGTCATATAAGATGGTGCAAGTCCATTCAATGATTCGAAAACTAACAATACAATCTTGAAATCAATTCTAAACACCTCAGGTAGCCTGTGTTGTTTGGTTCAAAATGTTTTTGATATAAACTAAAATGTGCCTTTAGTAATAGAAATTCTTTACATTACAATATTACTTTATTAATCCCAAAGGGAAATTAGATGAAATTAAAGGGATTAGACTCTTTCTGATCTAAATCTGAACTTTTTATCTGAGTCTTGGTTTTATTTTAAGCTTTTTACTTTAAAATGTCAACAAGAAATACTGATTCACTGAAAGATTTGCTGTTTTGTCTTACATCTAAGGTTTATATTTATTATACACTGCCTGGCCCAAAAAGAGTCGCCACCAATAAAAAGGTCACGCTAATATTTCTTTTGACCACCTTTAGCTTTGATTACAGCACATATTCTCTGTGGCATTGTTTGGATAAGCTTCTACAACGTCACAAGATTTAATTTTTCACCAAGATTTTTCATTGATGATAGTAGAGTCTGACCTTCTCCAGCACATCCCAAAGATTCTCAATGGACTCTGTGGAGCCAATCCATGTGTGAAAATGATGTCTCACACTCCCTGAACCACTCTTTCACAATTCCAGCCCCATGAATCCTGGCATTGTCATCTTAGAATATGACCGTGCCATCAGGGAAGAAACAATCCATTGAGGGAATAACCTGGGGTTGCATTTATAAAGCTTGCGTTCGCACAAAACGAGCCTAGAAACTTGCTTACGCAACTTTTCACTCCAAGGTTGTGATTTATAAAATCCAAACTTGACGTGAAAATGTACGGTCCCTCACGCCAGCTCTGACTCATGCGTACGCTCATTTTGGAAATGGAAAGCTGCGACATAGATGGTGAAGAGAGGAATTATAGCCACAATGATCACTGTTAGATATTTAATTTAACTTCATAATCAGACTTAGATTTTAGATCATCTTTATCAGAAGCTTTCTTAACAGTATTATTTATGCTTCTGCTGCTGAGCCATGAGGACCTTTTAAATAAAAAAAAAAAAACATATTAAATCTAAAAGTTCGTGCTTCTTCATCCATCTCCCTCCTGGCCGCCCTTCCTCCTCAGGCGTCCCCCACAGACACACACCACCACCACCACCCCCCAAAAAAGAGAAATAAGATAAATTTAAATTTCAACACGAAGCACCACAGCAATAAAGTTTACTTTATAAAGTCAGTATTCCTCATGCACGTGGGGAGGGGGGAATCAGCTGCATTTAACGCTGGAGTTCAAAGCAGGAGGAAATGTGGTGAAGTGGTGAACTTAGGTGAATAACGGGGCAGTGGTTGGGTCATTTAATTTAATTTATTTTTATCTTCCTACAGTCTCTGAGAAATACAGAGGGGAGAACCTGAGGCAGGACCTTGTGCGCAAAGTCTGCCGACCAGCTGTGATCTATAAAGGAAAATTGCTTGAAAGTGTGCGTGCGCACAGTTTTATAAATCTGAATTTTTTTTTGGCGTACGCCATTTTCACCTTTTGGCCTTACATTCACTTTAAGTATGGTTTCCACGCAATCCTTTATAAATGAGGCCCCTGGTCATTCAGTATATTCAGGTAGTCAGCTGAACTCATTCTTTGAGCACAAACTGTTGCTGAACCTAGACCTGACCACCTGCAGCAACCCCACATCAAAGACCTTAGTTAAATCCAGGTAGAGACTTTTTTTGGCCGGGCAGTGTATATAATAATATACTGGATAAATAAAAAGTTTAATTGTAAACATCATCTGCAGTGTAAAATATGAGCATAAGGTGTCATATTGCAGGTGGATATGATGAATGTTTTCTTGTTTAAATGAAAGCACATATTCCAGCAGCACAGTTTCACAACATGTTTAGGTTTTTTTTATTTTTCTTTGTAGATTGAAGAAGAAAAGTCCACTTTAACCCACAGCTCATTATTTTCTTGTAGCACAGGAAGAGTTTCTTCAACGTGAGCACAGAGGCTTTATTCGAGTCTAGTTTGTATGCCCTTCTACCTGACTTTTAACAGCATGTGACTCTTGCTTGTTTGCTGTCTTTGTGGAGTACACTCACAGTAAAAACATCATCTTCTGAGGTTTTCCAACCTGTGCTATGATGCTTTTCTTTTGATTGTGAACGGCTCTGGTAAAATGCAGCTTGGTTATGAACTAACAGTGGATGATGTGGCTTGGATAACATGTGGGACTTGACCTTGTGTCAGAACAGCTTTGACCTCTCTGTGCTGCTGTTAGTGTGATGGGACTGACCGGAAAGGCTGATGTATTTTGGTTTTTATCTCCTTTCGGGATTTGCTTGCTTTTGCCAACAGATTGTGACACCTTAGTTGTGGTGCCATGTTTTCTGAACGTTCAGCATGTTATTTTCTTTTTGTTTGTTTGTTTGTTTGGTTTGCCTGTGCAGAGATGACCCTTAGGGGATGGCAGGAGTTCACAGAGGGATAGGGCCTGTCCTGAACTAGCAGCAGGGTTTTAGAGCACCATGTTGAGGTGTAGTGTGTGGATGGAGTTGGAGCATTCGCTGTTGGGTTCACAAGCTTCTTGGACTAACTCAAGAGCTGGTGTGCCTGTGGGCATCATGTGTCTCCTCTGCTGCAGGTTTTGAAGGATGCTCCATGGTGCCGTCCATCTATCCTCTGGAAACGCTGCACAACTCACTGTCACTGAAACAGGTCAACGAGTTCCTTACCAGTGTGTGCGAGAGTGCTGGAGAACAACATACCAGAACCTCCAGAGGTAAGAAACAAACACAGATCTAACGTTTGCTTCTTTATAGAAGACGTAGTTATCTTCAAATTGTTAAACTTTTTATTTTTGTTTCTTCCTGGCTAAAGCTCTGTCAGCCATGTTTGGCTCACACAACCAGCAGTCAGTTGACTCGTACATCCCACAGAGAGTCCTGTCAACATCCATCTCCCTCAGATCTCGTTCTGACAGACCTCCATGGTGTAAGTATCACAATATACTAGTTCACAAGAAAGTTTAGCATCTCTGGACTGAAGCTTCTCTGCAGTCAGATGTTATTAATAGGACTGTTACAACTGATTATTTTATTTTGATTCATTCATTCGCCTTGTTCACGAATGAGGGAAGAATATAGCGGTCAACGTTCCTACCCTCATCTTTGGTCACGAGCTTTGGGTCGTGACCGAATGAATGAGATCGCGGATACAAGCGGCTGAAATGAGTTTCCTCCGCAGGGTGTCTGGGCTTTCCCTAACTGACCTGTTACAGCTAGATTCATTTACTGCAAAATTGTACTCCAGCTGTTTTTTTTTTTATTTATACCACTTGATAGGGTGAGAAGCTCAGTCATCTGGGAGGGACTCAGAGTAGAGCCGCTGCTCCTCCACGTCCAGAGGAGCCAGTTGAGGTGGCTCGGGCATCTGGTTAGGATGCCTCCTGGACGCCTCCCTGGTGAGGTGTTCCGGGCATGTCCCACTGGGAGGAGACCCAGAGGAAGACCCAGGACATGCTGGAAGCACTTTGTTTCTCAGCTGGCCTGGGAACTTTCCAAAGGAGCTGGCCCAAGGGGCTGTGGAGAGGGAAGTCTGGGTCTCTCTGCTTAAGCTGCTGTCCCTGCAACCAGACCCCGGATAAGAGGAAGAAAACAGACGGACGGATATTGATTCATCTGTAAACTAATTCGCTGATTATTTGATTAATCTAAAGGACTAATCTAAAAAAAAGTTGAGTAGGTCCTCTAGACATGTTCTTTTATGTTTAAAACATTTTGTATCTTCTCCAAGAGACTTCATTAGTCTGAGGAGTTGCAGGAAAACTCAGCCTTATACGCTGTACTTCCACATATAGGATCAACAAGTTTGACAGGACTCCAGCCAGCCATCAGGTGAAAAAGACCACAAACCCAGACCCAGATCAGTGATCATCCCATAAGTTGCTGGATTGTCAGAGAAACTGAGGCGTTTATTCTCTAAACATGACATTCCAGTGGTTTTCAAACCCCGAAACGCATTACATCAAAGACTGGTTCACCCCAAAGACCTGGTCCCCCAGCACAAACAGAGTAATATTGTGTATACTGTTAAGTGCCAGGAGGACTGTGATCAGTTATACATCGAGGAAACAAAGCAGCCAATGTTCAAAAGAATGAGCCAGCACAGACGAGCAACTTCATCTGGCCAGGACTCTGCAGTTTACACTCATCTACAGGCC
>JARVJO010000164.1:30772948-30793676 GCA_031762555.1 Cynodonichthys magdalenae | reverse complement strand
TCTTATGTTTCTGATGTAAACATAGGATCAGAGCAATTTTTTAACTCAACTTTCCTAATGTGTATTTCCAGCTGTTTAAAGGTAGCGCGACCCTGTTGCTGCATGACCTGTTCACCTGTTCCCCCATGTTTTGTCTCGTGTGTTTTCTTGAATGGGTGTTTTAACTGCATTTCATTCTGTTGAATGACAAATAAATCTAATCTAATCTATTTTGAAATTGTTTTATGAGTTTTGTAATAGCTACATTGTTATGTTTTACACCGTTCTCAGTGTGGTTTATTATAGCTATTCATCCTTCAGGCTCTTGTCATGTCTATGATCTTCTGATCTGGCCTCATTTATACTTTTACTCAACATTACGTGTCGCTCCTTGCTTAACTGTACAGTACTTTATGTTTTGTACTAGAGTAATTATTGGAACTAAATGAACTACATTCAGTTTGTATTTGTTTGTAAATAGTTGTAGTGTTGTTTGTTCTGTATTTAATGTTCACATTCTTGTTGTATTTTACATTTTTGCAGGTTCTCAGTTTTTTCCCTGGAAATCCTTCCCTCAATTTAGATCCACTTGTATTTAAACAGATGTTGTTCAGTGTTTGTTGATTCTTCCTGGTGGTCTGGTGACACAAATAAAACAAGCTTCCACTGATCTCATTCCAAGTTTGATTATTGTTCTCGTTTGTGTCCCACCTCCATGACCGCTGCACCACCATGACAAACAGCTGCTGAAAAAGACTATCATGAAGCACAAAGGAAGGACGGAGACATTTTTGTCTTCAGTAAATGTTTTTATTCATCTTCACCACACTTTTGTCCCTTTCAACAATAAATCAGATTTCTATTTAACTTTTATAAGCATTTAAAGATAAATAAATAGGGTATTGCACTTCAAACAAGATGGAAAAAAAATCTATGAAGCCAGAGTGAAGCAGAACCATCAGAAGGGTTTCTTTAACACACAGCGAAGCAGCTTACATGAGCCTCCTCCAAACTGGACAGCTTTACTCGTCAAACACATCTTTTAACACAACGTTTTAATGTCCAGTCTGAATTTCTAAAGTTGAACTGAAAAGGTACTCATGCACAAACAAGCAGGGCTCACTGAGACTGGCACACGTTTTACAGAAGGTTGGGTTTTAAATGTAGCCGTGTGTTTGTGTGTAAAATTTGAGAACAACGGAGAGGTTTGGGACGTCACTACAAATAAAAACATGTTGATGTGGGTGAACACATCCTCATGTCTGGCAGTCTGTGTTGTTTGTTGGTTCTGGACCTTTACAGTGAATGAAACAGAAAGCGGCGCTGGGAGTCACAGGTAAAGGAATCGTTCAGAGCTTTTGAAGTGGGGTTCTGTAAAAATCTTACGAACAATCATTGTCTTACCTGTTGTAGATGGTGTTTTTATAAACCTTTACATCATTTTCAGATTACTTGCTGATTCCAGCAGAAATAGTCTGACATCTGTGCAAAGACTGTCTTAGGCTGGATGAGAAAAGCTGCAGCTAGCTGATGCTCAAGGTTGTGGGAAGTAGGGGTGAGAATGGTGCTGAAGCACCTCTTTATGGACAGAGAGATGCATGTCCAAACACGTTTCATTAATTAGTGGGGGGAAATGCAATAAACCATGTTTTATTAGAGCTGAAAATGTTTAAATACTTTGAATGTTTACATTTTGGATGAATGTTATTATATACTGTATATGTACACACAATGTTACAACCTCTTAAAACTCACAATAAAGTGAGCAGATTGATATTAGGTATTGATTATAGTTTTATAGATTGTGTCTGCCCAAAATATTTAATCATTTTTGTGCATAATTAAAACAACAGGCACTGACAGTTTACTGCATAGATTTGGACCTGCAGCTGAAATGTCTTCCAATGACTAAACTGTTGCTGCTATTTGTGCCCTCAGATCCAAAACAATACTATATAAATAACTTAATAAATAACTGCAATGTAAAGGCGTATATAATGCCATTAAAGTGACAATGTTATCACAATTTAGTAATAAATATGAATGCATTTTTGGAAATATAACATGAATAACTCATTGCAAAAGAATTGTCACATCAGTGAGGTGGAAAGTCGTTGAGATATTCTTGTGTGAAGTAACAGGAAGTGATGTCAAAGGGGAATGTCTGGCTGTTCTGATGTTTCTTTAAATTATTTTGAGTCACAATCAGAGAGATGAGGAGTCAGAGTTTAAATAACGCTTCTTTAAGGGTTCCTCTTTGGTGTCACTTCCTGTTTCACTTTGAGCCAAATTCTTAAGAAATTATGCCAGTTATGTGACAAAATGGGCAATATCACAAGTATTATGCCAAGTTTCTTAAATCTAAAATGTTTTCTATGTTAGTTAACATTATTTGTTCACAAAGTTTCTAGAGACCCCAACTTTAAAAGATTTGAATTTTAACTTGACCCCTTTTAGCTGAGCATCACACCACTCAGTGGGTAAGTGTGGGTATACTGTGGTGCTGAAAGCTTTCAGATAATTTTATTATATATATTTATATATATTTATATATATATATATATATATAGTTTGTTTGCAGCTGTGTGACGTCTTTCATGCTTCTGTAAATCTGTGACTGATGTGTGTCATTTGATGCATGGTATCCAAGGCAACCAGAAGGTCTGAGTCCTCCGCAGAGAACGTAAAGGTAAAATCTGCATTGTCACATTCAGGTGGATTGAAACTGCTGAGGTTTGAGTTCTGAGCCCTGCAGCCATCGCTCCTCTTTACATGCATCTCTTGCACATGCAGCAATAGATGAGCCGAGGGAATAAACCCACGCGCGACAAAAAGCTGGAGTTTTAGAATAGATTTGAAAAACAGCAACGCTGCAGAGACTTGTTGGTCCTTAACGCTTGTTAGATTGTTGTTCAAGTTATAAAAACATCAGCTACTAAAATTAAACTTTAACTCGTCTTGAACTGCTTTTTTTCTATTAAATACTGAACTTGAATTAAAAAAACAAAACAGGAGATTGTTGTTCTGGGAAAATGCTGTAACTGTTTTATGTTGCCAAATCGGAGAAAGGAAAAAAAAAAGCAAGGACAGATTTTAGTCTGGTTGTGCTTCTTGGAGTGGCAGCTGAAATACTGAGTTGGTGCTTTAAAAGTGCCATTTTTATGCTCACTATGTACAACTTTAACCCATTCTTACAGACAGATGTATCTAAAAAAATCTGCCGACACCAGAAGAGGACCCTCTGAATAAACCAAACATGTTGAATCTCTTTTTTCCAGTTCAGCAGGACAGAAAGGCACATGTGGGTGACAGACAAACTACCAACTGAACCATCTCACCAAGCAAACACGACGTCTCATCGCAGCCACATGTTCCTGTTGTAGTGAATACATTCTTCATTCTTTAACAGTTTCTGTCTCCATGTTTCATGAGCTCAGAGTAGTTTCAGTAACAGCTCTCTACATGACCTCTGTGATGATGTGTGCTGCAGGTACGTTTACACTAAAGACTACAGAAGAGTTAAAGAGCTCAGTCTTCATGTTCTCTGTAAGAAATCACAACCACCAAGATGGTCTTCCTACTTTGAGAAGAACTGTAGAAATAATAGAATTCACTACAATACAGATTTTTGATCATAAAGTTCTCTACACTACACCAAACTCACTGCTAAACAATTTACTTTTTATAGGTTTCTATTGTACTTTGTTGGCGGGAGGCAAAAAATTCAACACTGTCACGTTTTTTAAAGGACAGAAGAAGAAAAGAGCAGCAAGAGGGGAAAAATGAATCAAAATGTTCTGTGAGGCTCGGTTGAGTGTTGGTTGTTTCTGACTTTAAAGAGATGGTTCAAATCTGCTGAAGTGAAGCTCCGTGGAAAGATTATGAACAAGATTATGAACTGTCTGAATGACCTCAAACTGAAGAAACAGATGAGTTAAAGGTTTGTCCAAGTGGATCAAAACCCAGAGTGAATTTCTGCCATTTTAAAACGTTACTTCAGACCAACTAAGCTGTTGATTTCACTCAAAGTTTTTTAGCAAAGTAATAAATATAAAACCCAACACAGCTGAAGAGAAAGACTTTAATTTTGACCAGACTGAAGCGTTAATAGTCCAAGCAGAGCTAATACCAACACAACTCCTGTCTCAAATGTTTAAGAGGTTCATGCAAATGGTGTTTTATACAACGTTTGTTGTTGTTTATCTCCCATTACACAATTACTTATGTATATTGAAGTTTTGAGGTTGTGCTAGCATAAATGCCTGTAGCTAAAGCTAGCTGACCAGTGCAGCCTGAGGCACTTCCTGGAAGAAGATCATAATATTTCTGCTGAAATAACCATGAAATATAATATTATTGGCAGTGCAAAGATTTTGAAATAATGTTCGCTGTGAATCTAAAGATTGGAGGTGTTTTAACACAGCAGCAATGCATTTTAATCTTGGGTTAGCTGTTAGCTCCTCAATGTAAACGCTAACATGGAAGCTGTAAATTGTTCATGACATTTCCACAGAATCTCAATTTAAAAATCTGAACCATCTTAAGACGGAGAAAGCTGGAAAGAATCTTGAGATGATCTCTAGAGATCATATTTACTTTAAACTGATTGTTAATTGCAAATTTTTCACTCTAAGCTGCACGCACTAATTGTAAATGAGTAAAATGGTTGATGTTTTGCTCTTGTTTGATTAGTAATATTTGTATCCTTCAACCTGCAGCATTTGAGGTTTATTTGTGGGTCAGAACTTCTGATTAAAAGATGCTCAAGATTGTGCTTTTTCTGCAATGAGCCAAAATATTTTTACTGTGTTGTCTCACCAGATTAAGTAAACGTTTTTATCTAAAATAAATCAGATTAGAGAGGAGAAAAGTTTCTCATTTTTACTAATGAACAAAAGGATCAATATCTCGACACGACTCATTGGTACAAATAGTGAAAGCCACCAAAAGTTCAGAAACAAACAAAACCATTAAAAAGGAACGTTATCCAGATGTGCATCTGCTTTTCTAAGCAGTGTGAATAGTTAGAGACATATTTGTATCAGAGTTGATGAAAAGAAAAAATAATAATAAAAAAAAAGCTCTAATGAAGATGGAGAGATGAGAGGGGTTTTAAAACTCAATCTTGCAGGCTGGAAAAGACTCGTCCTGCATGACTACAGTGCTGCTGGAGGCCAGAACCATGATGTTGAGCTCCTGCTGCTTCTCATGCGTCTGCTGATACCAGTCACGAGTCACCTCGGTGTCGTGGGTCGGGATCAGCGTAACCTGAGATGGAGACAATAAAACATGTCACACACTGTGCAGGTAAACATAAAACTACCTCCATCTTCAGGAAAAAAGACAATTAAGGCTTTGTGGCCTTTTCAGTTCTCTATTTTCACATTATAAACTTTACTGTTTTCGTCTTTTTGTTGTTAAATTTTATATCTGTGTGAAATTGTATCATGTTGTGCTTTGGTTCAAGTTTTATATGCAACTGGGTTTTTTTTTAATTGCGCAGTTCTTTTGAGTTTTACGTGTGATAAAAAAAATGGCTGTTTCAGGCCTGCAGGAAGCCTGGAAACTAGAAAGCAGCAATTTGTGATAAAGAGGAAGAGGAGAAGATGAGGGAGAAAAACAAGAAACTAACAAACTGACAAGGTACATGAAAGTTAGACAGGATCTCAAATCTAAAAAAAATCAGAAGCACACTGGATAACCAAAACTAAACTAAAAGACAATAAAACCTAAAACTAAATAAAGTTAAAACACCATCCATCTACCTTTGAGCGACTGGTCTTGGAGGCAACAGGTCCAGGAGAGAAACCCAGACATGCCTCATCCCAAGGCCTGCAGACCTCAGAGGATATATAATCCCTTCTGTGATTTCTCAGTATATTTACATCTGAAACAGGTAAACTAATGCATCCTAAATTTTTAACATTAACATTTAAACATATCATTTTAGTCATTTTGTCCTTTTAGAAGAATGTTTTTTTAGGAGATCACCTCCCAATAATTGTCAGTTTTGAAATCTAACTGCTCATTTTTCTCAATACTTTTACTTTTAATGCTTAAGTACATTCTATGTCAGAAATGTACTTTTGATACTTAAGTACAAAAAATATCAGATACTTAAAGACTTTTACTCAAGTAATTTTCTTAGAGGAGACTTTAACTTTACTTTATACAACGCTGAAAAAACAGGAATTAAATTTACTTATTTAAAGTTACTTTTATACCTGTAGGTTGGATCCCCACTGAGCTTTAGCATCCAATAAAGCATCGAGGACTGCTCGGCTTGGCTCACCACCTGCAGCGTCATTTCCACTCACTACGTAGTAGGCAGATCGAATGCGCTTGAAGAACTCTTGGTCCACGTTCTTGGCACTGCAGTGGTTGGGAATGTAGGCCAGATCCACATAAATGGGAAGGCCAAGAGCAGCCGGAGAGCCAGATTTTTGAGAACCTGGAAAAAACAAATCAAAACATAACTTTAATGCAAAACACAGTTTTTCTATGTATTTCTGTGATCCTGAGACGTTACACGTGTACCAAATTTCATGATTCTAGGTCAAAGCATGGTTACGGGCTGATTTTTAAAAATAATTATAGGGGGCGCTGTGGAGGATGGACCATAGTGAATTGGGTGAAGATTGGCTGAAATATGTGGAATTTAAAACCAAACACATGTCAACGGCGTGATGTCTGACTTCGCCGCACCACCATGACCACTCACTTGAAAGCAAGTGAGATCAAGTTCTTATCTGTGTTCTGACACAATTTGATGATGTTATATGACCACATGGTATGGTCAGGCATGCAACATGGATGACTCACACCAAGTTTGGTGTATTTTAGCCTTTCTATGTGAAAGTTACAGCTTTGTGAAGTTGTGACGGACAGACAAAGAGCATTTCTAAGTCCCCCACTTTGCGACGGAGGAAAGACGGTAGAAAAACATTGCAGAAAAATTATTCCTCTTGTTTTTGTTTAGAATACTAATGTAGAAAATAATGTGTTGTTCAAAAAATGGCATGTCTGAATAATAGCAGGACCCACTGGATTTTTTCTCAATACTTTATTTTCGTCTCTGACTCCAGTCAGGTACAGCACAGCATTCAGCACAGGCCTCCACGTAAGGCCTTGAGCTCGTATCAAGAAAACCCAAACAAAGCAGCCCAGCAGGCTGAATTTAACAGAGACTCTGCTTTCACTAACCACTTCAAAAAACACTTCATAATGATTCAACTTTTTAACCTCTTCAGGCTCTTCCTGGTTACACCCCTGACGGTGATAACTTATGTCAGACGTCAGAATGTAACTCATTTTTGTTAAGGCTACAGGCAGAACACAGGATTAATGCTGCGTTCACACTGAAAGTGAATTCAGCGTCAAAATTGCGTCCAACGCTTGAAGTTGGACACTTGTGCACTTTGAGGTCAGATGCGCGTCCACCATAGACTTTGCATGTAAACCTGACGCTCAAACCGCGTTCAGTGTGAACGCAGCATTAGACACACACCAACCCATTCTCTGTTTTAAACTTATGACTGCAATGATCAGAAAGTATAAAAGTACAAGACTGCATCTAACATTTACAAATGTTTCCTTCACTAAAAGTGAGTTACATTACAAAAGATCTTTATTTTTACCTTTTGTTTTTGTTTTCTATAAACAGATAATCTTTACAATCAACTCACCTGAGCTGCTCTTGACACCATTTGTTAGCCCTTTGCCTGGGTTGTAGCTCGATCTGGAGAGGTCATCTTTGGAGCCTTGACCATCTGACAGACGAGACATGCGTGAGCTCTTGTCTGCCTCTTTTTTCTTCAGCGAGGCACTACGTGGAGACGGTGTTTGTTTGACTGGCATGGGAGACCTCTTGCGCCTAGCTGGAGACGCTGATTTGGTTTTCCCCGAAGACTTCTTTAAGCTCTTTGCCTTGGGTTCTTTCTTAAAAGAGCTATTATCCAGGGATTCTGGGTCCACCATGCAAACATCTGGGTGAGGAGAGTGAGGGAAAGGGTCCATGAGGGGGGCAGGAGGGGGGTCTTGGCCCCTCCTAGAGGTGGAGTGATGGCTACCTCCTCCTGTGGTAGATTTATCAACAGGCATGTAATCTCCATCCTCATCTGACTCCATGTTGCCTTCACCAGTGACTGACGGGTACTCTTCGGTGCCTGGAGGGGCATCAGAGTCTGACTGAGAGGCTAGAGACTCACTGATGGAGGTGGGTGGGGTGTCCTCTGTGGCCAGACCAAACCCTGCTGACAGCCCACCAACTTGATGCAGAGAGCTACTGTCCCTGCTGTGGGACTGTTGAGGGTGGGGCTGTTTGTGAGCCCTTCTTTTCACTGACAGGTCATGCTCATCCCCTTCCTGTGACTCATCACTCCTACAACCATCTTCCTCCTCATCCTCATCTGTGGAGAGCTGCCGCATGCAGGGGTTGATGAATGAGGGCGACAGGTCTTCTTTGCGTTGCCTGTGCTCGGAGGATGAGTATCCAGGAGAAGTGCGGCTGGTGTAAGAGGAGGTTGCTCCTACGGGTGCATCCTGATTGCTGTCATCATCATCGTCTTCATCTTCATCTTGGTCACCTTGGCTGCACTCCTCTGCGTAGAACTGTGAGTGAAATGGCTGATCGGTTGAAGCAAGTGAAAGTGGACGAGCAGGGTGCTCTGGCTCCGTCTCACATTCCTCCTCAAACTCCTCCTCATGGCGATAATGGGGAGGGGACTCTCCAGGCACCATGCTCATCTGAGGCTTTGAGATTTCCCACTCATAAGAGCTCCTTACATAACTTGCTACTCCTTCTCTGGACTCGACTTTGGCTGAGCCTGAAGCTGCTCTTCCAACAGGGAGGTTGGTGCCTCCACTGACTTCTGTGGAACCAGTGGTTTTGTCTGACTTGCTGGTTTGAAGAGGTGTTGACATGTAGGAGCCAAGAATATCTGGAAGTGTATCGCTCGTCTTTTCACTGACTGCCGGAGTGACAGGCTTGTCGGAAAATGGATGGCTTCCAGCCAGGCCACTGGAAGGAGACTTGCGAGTAATTTCACACATGTACGCCTCCTCGTCCTCCTCCTCGCTGCTGTCCGTCTCCTCAAAGTAGTGCTTGCCTTCAATATCAGGGCGAGGAGAGGAAGTGACACCAAACAGAGCGGCACTGGCTGCCTCTTTGTTCATCGAGAAGTCTGAGAAAGGACCGGCCGAGGTCCCAAATCCAGCAGCTGTGTCCAGCTTGGTTTCTTCAGACCACTCAGGCTTATAAAAACAGTCAGACTGAGGGCCTTTATCAGGAACTGCACCTAAGAGAGCTCCATGTTTGTTTATGTCTTCAGGAACAACCGTGGATGAGAGTGAAGTGGATGTTTTAACCTCATCAAAATGACCGAGGGGTGAGAAACGGGCCAAACTAAAACTAGGTTCTGCTGTGGTTGTTGCTGTAATTTGTTTCTCTGAAACTTCCAGATAGCTATCTTTGGTTCCAGCCAAGCTGGAGAGTGGAGAATCCATGACAAATGGCTGTTCTTCTTTGAAGGAGGAGTACTCAAAGAGAGGCTCAGCAGACGCAGGTGTCTCTAGCTCCTCTCCAAACTGTCGGCTGGTGGAAAGGGAGCCTGAGGTGGAAGAAGAGTAGCTGTAGGCTGAAGAGGAGGAATACCCAGGGCCAACTGTGGTTGTGTACTGAAAGTTTGTTTCCAGAGAACTCTTTCTCAGAACATCAGGTGTCTTCTGTTTCTCTAATTCAGGATTGTCTCTGTCGCTTCGGTAACAGCTGTCATCCCTTGACTGCAAAGGAAAGTCCTTTTTTTCTGTCTGATTTAATGAGAACGACTCTTTCTCATCTCTTCCATATGAGTATTCAAATTCTGAAGAATAAGCAGAGAAACTTGTTGCTCCTAAATCCACCGGGGTTTTACTGACAAAAGAAGAATCAGTCTTCCCTTTGTCTTCAGTCTTTGGGAGTGAACTCGGGCTGCTGGTAATGTCCGGTTTACCTTGGCTGTTAAAACCATATCCAGCCATAGAAACCATAAACTCAGCTCTATTTGAGCCAAACAATTGACTTACTGGACTTTTTACTTCTTTCTCAGACTTCTCTTTGGCACCTTTCTCCACATCAGAACCAATGCTGGCTTCATCCTCCTCCTCGTCATCAATAACTTCATCATCATCATAATCCTCCTCGTCTCTTGCAGTTAGCTTTCGCATATCAACCTCTAAACATGCTCCTTTCTCACTGTAGCCAAGTGTGTCAGATGTCACTGAGGAGAATGTTGGGGACTTTGTGCTGTCAGTTTGTCCTTTCAAAATGGAGTCTTTCTCCGATGACAAAGACGTGGTCAAAGCTTCAGGTCTGTCAGCCACAGAGGGGAAACAGCTAGCTTGACAGTGTTCAAATGCTTTTTCCTCTTTGGCCTCTTTTTCAAATTGATCAGTGGCAGAAGTGCTCTTGGAGTCTAGCCATGAAGACCAAGTGGATTCCTTTTCCGGCATCTTGTCCTCAGTCATGACCGGTGCCAAAGGCTCATGTTTGTGCAAATCCACTTCTCCTTTTACAGGATCATGCTCCACCTTATCATCAGAGTCTTGACGATACAAATCTGATTCCTCTGAGCTTGTTTTGCTGTCATAAAGATCACCGTAAGAGAAAGTTTTGCCGTGCACATATGGTGTGTCTTGTCGTGTATATGCTACCCTTTCTCTGCTCTCCTTCTCTGGAAAATCACGAAGACTAAAATGAACACTTTTCTCTGGCTCTTTGATGGTATCATCTTTTTTCTCAACTCTATCTTTATTGTTTGAAAATTTGTCATCTTTTTCATCTTTTTCATCTGAAAACACCACTTGTGGTTTTGGTTTCTCTGTTGTGCTAAAGGACACCTTTGACTTCTCTGGACTTTTAGCTTCTGTTTCTACCTTTGAAGATTTCCCCTCAAACATGAAGTCATCATCTAAAAAGCAACCCTCTTTTGCTTCCATGAGCTTAGCTTTTACAGCTGGTTGCAGTTCCTTTTTGATGTAATATTCATCCTCACTGTCTTCGTCAGATTCTTCAGACGCTTCAAACATGGTTTTGTCACCTGACAAGCCAATAAATGAGGTGTTGTCTGAGATGGTGACTGATCTTTCAGTTTTCTGGACATCAGCTTTCACATCACACGCTGTTTCACCTTTTTCTTCTGTCCTAAACGTTTTTTCTTCTGTTGGAGAATAGCTGCTACTTGTGGGCATTGACTGTGTGGGTGAGGCTAGTTTCACAGTGCTGTCCTCCGGACTTAGGCATCTCTCCTCACTTTCTTGCCTGGGGTGGGACTCTGGTAGAAAGGAGAAGGATGGAGGGGGTGAAACAGGCTTCATTTCAGCAGGAATCTTGAATGTCTCTGTACCAAAGAGAGACTGGTTTTCCTTCACAGCCCATGTGGGACTGACTGAAGGAGATTTTTCCTTTTCCAGCCGCATCATTGAGGCGGCATGTTCATAGCCCTCTTGAAGTTTACCCAGAGGGATATCAACATTTGGGGTCTGGTCTTCGTCCTCGTCTTCATCATCTTCTTCTTCTTCATGGACCGATTTCACATTTGACTCAACCTCCATCTCTGGAATGTTGGGCTGATACTCATCGGAGGAAGGAGACTTAAAACATTTGTCATCTTCGAGCGAAGAGGTAGGAGAGATGGTTCCTGCAGAGTGGAGGTAGTCCTTTCCTTGGGCGGCCTCTGCACGTGACGGGGCACTGTTGATGGTGTCCAGCAGGAGTGAATTCCTTCCAGCGTCTTCGGTCTGAGGTGCTGTCACTGAGGCAATCGACTGGTCTTCAGTGGCAAAGGAAGACAGTTTGTCATACTCTGTGATGGATGTTGCAGAGGAGATATGCTCCTCCTCAGCAAGAGGAGCAGCAATGATGGCAGGGTAAGGTGCAAGCTCAGGCTCATGACCTCCCATAAAAGCTTTGGGTTTGACATCTGCAACATCTGAGATAGCACAGCTCTTCATTTCTTTAATTCCGTGCATGGAGTCAAAGGTACCAGGGATATCAGGAACAGAAATGTCATATGAGGCCACATCATAGTGCAGCTGAGGGATCCTGTCTTCTGTGTCCTCGTGGATCTCCTCATCAGAGATTGTCTGCTCTGTCTCTGAGTACCCAGGAATGGTCTCATCTTGAATGAAGGAGAACTGCTCTGAGGCAGAGGCTATTATCGGTGCTTCAGCTGTTGTGGTTTTTTGCTCAGTTGGTTTGCTGTCCCACTTCTTTTCTGTTTTTTCCATTTTTCCCTCATCTGTTTTAAACTTTAAGACTTGGTCATCTTCTGTATCTTCTAGTTCGGCCTTTTCAATTACATCCCCTTCTTCCTCTGAGCTCTCACTTTTCTTTGTCCTGTCTGATAAACTTTCCTTTACAGAGTATTTGTCATACTTCTCCACTTTTTCCTCCTCATACTTTTTATCAAAGCCTTCAGTCACCTCTTTCTTTTGAGTGGCTATACCCTGTTCTGATGCACCTTGATCTTTGGTTTCTCCCTCATGTTTGAGGGGGCATTTGAGTTCAGTGGAGTTTATCTCAGTGGTTGAGGATGTGAACTTGTCATCAGGTAGTCCTGGAGAAGAAACTTTAGTGTCTGTGTGAACCGACAACCCAGTCACCACATCATTCTGGACAGAATCAGTGTTCTGTTTGGGCACCTCCTCCTGTCTTAGAGCCTCAAAGTCCTCTGTAAGGTCTTCCGGTGAAGATACGACGGACCGCTCAGGCTGAGCTGCCACTGCAATTTTCTCTGGAATGTTCTTGGGACTTGGCTTTTTCTCATTTGCTTCTTCTTTAATGGTTTTATTTTTGTCCATCTTGGGTTTTGCCTGACTTTTGGCTTTGTGCAGGGTTTTTCTCACTTCAGGGGTGAGTGGCTTCAAGTCTGGTTTGGTGATTTTTCTCAGTTCGTGTTTCACTGAGTCTTTCTTTTTGTCCTCCTTTGACTTACTCTCCTTTTTCTCTTCCTTTCGTATTGTTTCATCTTTCTTTACTTTTTCTTTCTTGGTTTCTTTTTTCTCTTTGTCTTTCTTTTCATCCATCTTAGATGCTTTCTCTTGTTTGGATGTTTTTTCCTTGGACGGCTTCTTTTTGACTGTCTTAACTGTTCCAGGGGCCACTTCGCTATTTTTCTGCTGTTTGGTGGCTTTTAAACTGTCACTTTTGAGTTTTTTCTCCTCTCTCTTTTCAACTTTATTCTCCTTAGCAGTGTCACTCTTTAATTCTTCCTCCTGTCCAGTGGCTTCTTTCTTTGTTGCTTTAGAGTGAGGTTTGGGTGAAGATTTGAGGCTCTCTTTGCTGTCCGTTCTTGATCTCATTTTAGTTTGTTTAATGATTGGAGGTGGTGCACCAGATGATATGTCTTTCTGAGTGGCAATTGGGTATCGTAGGAAGTCCAGGTGTTTCAGTTTCTCAAGGCCCTCGAAGATTTTATTTTGTGGTGCATTTCCAGGAAACAGCACCCGCACTATCTTTTCTGTCGGACGATGTGGTATCCAAACAATTAATGCAGTGACTGATGTCAAATAGGGGACAGAAATTTCTCCTTCTTTTCCATTTGGCATCATAATACCCGTCTTGGCTTTGCTATTTCCTGCCCATTTTTGCATCAGGAACTGCATCTCTTTGCTTTCTTTTACCGGATTTAGGACATACATGTCTAACTTTCCAACACCGAGTTTGTGGAACAGTGTGATGGGTTCAATGGTGTTGCTGACTACCCTGTGAAGCGGCTCAGGTGTGATGCCGAGCTTGTTAAGGTACTGCAATGTCAGCGATGCTTCTTCAATGCTTCGTTTCACTTTCAGTGTGGACTCTGGCATCCTAAGCTTCTCCGGAACATTAAAAAACACAATACCAAGCTCAGGGGAGATGAGGTTCTTCATCCATTCACCATTACTGCTGGAGCCAGATCCTTGGTTACGCTCTTCCTCCTGCTCTGCGATCTTTCTCTGGAACAATCCGTTTATGCCGGGGAGGTTGTCTGCGCCGATGTGGGTGAGCAAAACGGAGTCAATTCTGTCTAAGTGTCGAACCAGCTTCCAGAAGCAGGATTTTCTCTCAGATCCTCCGTCCACTAGGATGTTAAACCCATTAACGGCAAACAGAGCTGAGTCACCCCTGCCTCCGGGGAAGATGTAGCAACATGGTTTGGACAGCTTCAGAAATCCTCCAGAGGTCGGAGGTTCCAGGAGCTCAAAGGGTGATGGTACAACTGTTTCAGAGTCATACTCAGGGAACTCTGTGACTCCATCCATGTCAGCGAGGAGAAGTGAGGGGTTCAGGCTATATTTAAGAAGATTTTTGAGTGGCTGCTGCTCCTGGCTTTGGCTCAGGAAGCTCCAGCCCCCGTCCCTCTGACAAGAGACAGTTAAGTGTGGCCGGCTGCTCTAAAGAGGGCCTGGACAGGACTTCAGTCACCTAAAACACAGAAGAAGGGCATGCATATCAAATCTCCATAATAAGATCCTGACCTGTAGTGTTAAAGTAGCAGCATGCACAACTTACTTGAGGTTGGAAATTATACCAAAGAAGTGTTGCGAAGTGAAGGCTCCACTTTGCAGTAGGACATCACCTCCCTGTTTAGAGGCCACTCAGTCAAAGCAACTTCTTAGCAGCGAAGTCAGTGCTCAGAGATATAGTCTGGGTGAAGGGCATAAAAAGGCACATTTAATGTTTTTATTAATCCCTCTTTAAAAGTAAAAGAAAGAAAGAAAAAATGTTAACACGCTTTCCTGGAAAAACATACTGTAAAATTTAAGTTTAAGAAGCGACATCTTAGAAATGTTATTAAAAAGAATTTTACTCAAATTAGATACTAGAACACTGAGTATGACAAAAAGTGTCAATAAGTTTGAGAAGCAGCTCAAACCTTTTCTAAATAAATGTTGCTGTTAATAAATAATCTGTAAAAACACAATAATTGAATCAGTCACTCTTATTCTACCAAAGATATATTTTAAGGAAACTTAAAGTTGTTGTCCATAGGACAAGAAAGAGAATCTGTTCAGGCAAAAAATAAATATATTTGTCTTCTTGTGCCTTTAGGTGACACTTTATGGTTGTGTCCTATTTTGTGGAAATATTTATTTAACAAGGAACAATAGTACATGATCCAAAGAATAAAAGCATTTTGTAAAGTGGTCGTCTGAGTTTGTTTCAATAAAGAAGAACACAGAAATTAACACAGAGCCATCAGGCTGTCTTTAAAGATCTATGCTGACAGGCAGTTCTAATGAGTATTTATTTATGCTGTTTCAACATACAGATGCTATCTTAAACAGGCTTCATTTCAGGCTCGGTAACGAGTCAAGATAGGAAAATAACTGATAAATTACAGTAGATCTTAATTACAGTAGTTCTTGTCCTAGCTACGCTATTAGCTGCTAACGCTGCTAACGCTGCTAACGCTGCTAACGCTGCTAATGCTGCTAACGCTGCTAACGCTGCTAAAGCTGCTGATGGTATTCAAAATTTAAATTCAAATTTAAAATGTGTGTGGAAAATGTTTCAGTGGGATTTACACGCAAAAAGTAAAATAAACAAAGAAAATGTGTTAGTGAAATTTTTTTTTACATCTTATTTTACACTTGGCGCCCCATAGTGAAACATACTACTTTAATAAATTATCATGTCAAATTAAATTTAATTAAAATTAACATGAGGATTATTTTAAGAGGTCTTATTATGTGGTCCCTGTCACCTTGTTGCCCTGTGTGTTTTCAACGTCTCACCTTGTAAGGAGCTCTTTGCTGGTTTGAATTCAGCAACAGTAGGGCATCCCTCTGATACTGGAGATTTTGCTGACCTATAAACAGACAGACAAACTCTCAAATAATGCCTGAGCAAAAACAAAAAAATGTACATTTATTAAAGAATTAATAATTACATGTTCTGATTGTAGACAATCTGAATAGAACTTATTTACCAAGTTCTTTATTATAAAATGGTAAAACATTCAGTATGTTTTATTATGGAGAATAAATAAATGTCTAAATAAATACATGAATTGAAACTTGTGACCATCAGAACATGATTGCCACATTTATTTTCCAGTTTTTTTTTTTCCATTTCTTATATTTAAATTAAGAAATGTGATTATTAGACTGAATAAACTAAATTAAAACATAAGTTTCCTGCCTTTATAATGTTTTGGGTCATATGAGAGTTTTGGGTCATTCACATTAAGTCTCATTTTTAAATTCGTATAAGGTGGATTCCAAACAATTTAGAAGAATTTCTTCAGCAGTGATGCACAGCTGCAGAACATTTGTTGTTACTAAACTGTTGAAACAAGATCGGTACCTAATCACATTTCTGTTAGATTTTTAGGCTTGTGTTGTTTTTGTATATTTAGTTATTGCAACAGAAAGGTTTAAAACATCTGAATGAAAAGCTTAAAAAAAATTTCTCAGTTAAAATTATTAAAATGTTTCCATTTTTGTTAATCACTTTTAACATGTCAAACTCAAAGCCCGTGGGCCAAAAGTGACCCAACAATTTATTTTGTGTGGCCTGTGAGAGCTTTAAAGATAATGTTTTAAAATAAGAGGATGCTGCTTTAAACCAAGCATTGACCATAAACTACATTCACCATGCATGTCAAATATTTACCAGCACCTAACCACTAGGTGTAGCTGCACAGGGTTCAAGTCATAGACTTAAATAATACCTGTTATAGGATAAAACTTGTCTCTACTGATATTAATTAACCATCTTCTCAGCAGGCCAGGTTCCTCTAACAGAAACCTAAAAATACTTACATTTATAATATTATTTTACACTCTGTAGGTCTAAATATTAATCAGAGGACAAATCAGCTGTAATATTTAGTAGTTTGTGTTTTATTGTAGCATGATAAAGCAGAGTGCTAATTAAAGCTAATATCTGCTAACCAGTTCAATAAATAACAGTGATTACATCGACTTTATAAGATTATTTTAATTTTAAACTGTTATATTATTAGCTTCAGTTCTGGTCAGATCACATTGAGCTAAATAAGATCAAATCTGCTGACTTGTGTTGTGAAATGAGATGTTTTCCTGTTTATCTTCTGTTGGTGAATTCATGACAAACACAGCTTTTCTGGCATTATTTAAAACATTAGATTATAGAAACTGTAAAATATTAAAAATAATATTGTTAATATTATTAATAATAGTTTTTATGATTTATACATGGTCAGTCCTTTTTTCCACTATGTTGCCAACATGTACAGTAATGGTAAATCCTTGTCCGTTCTGCTTTAGCCCTTAGCTTCTACAGCCGATCACACGCTCACATGGGTTCAACACACTCCAGCTGTTATACAGAACCTCCTCGGTTCAAACGTATGTCAGCCGGCGAAATTCACAGTGAAAAAGCTCCATTGAGCAGCATTTTTTTTACTCACTACTTTTGCTGGGGCCCAGTTGCACTGGGAAATGAGAATTTCCCACTAACAAGTCATAAATTTAAACTGGAACGCCCTTCCAGTGGGAATTCCCTGTCAGAAAGAAGATGAGCTCAGAATCCAAGACAGCAGCTGCTCACCACAACTCAACAGTGAGTACAATTCTCTTACTTTTAATAGTATTTCTGTATTATTTATTTCACATTTCCTTAGTCGTACACGTAGTACTTTTCAGTGTTTAAAGGAGGACGCATTGAAAAGCTGTTCCTATGCAGGAAATACCAGGTAGAGCGTAGAAGTTAAACCTGAAACGTCACAGTTGATGACAACTGGCCTTATGAGGGCCACCATAACACTCGTGTGGCCCTCACAAAGTTGATCAGGTACTTTATCCACAGGTAGTTTCTTTATTAGACATTTTCAGCAAGTCTGAAAGTCATAATTATGAGCTGCTTAGCATTAGCTTTGATTAGCCTGCTTCATGGCTCAGACTGCAGTGTTTCATGGACTATTTCCACCAATGTAGTGTACAACGTCTGCACACTACTTTAATTGTGCCATGTGAGGAATTTCTGGGGCACTACTGTATATAGGGATGAAAAATGACAGTTTAGATTTTCAACAGCACTATAATGGCTGACTCACAGTTAAGTGCAGTTTATAGTGAGTGATTGAACAATTTGAACATAGATTTAATTCTGTTTATACTTATGAAGTTTCTTTGAGGAAGGACAAGATTAAAGTGGATTACTGCCACTTTTAAACAGCTCCAACCTCAAAAGATTCATGTTAGTATAGATGTTATTAATTTTAGCCAATAAAAAGGGTCTTGGCTTTATTTACCTTTAATGACTCTGCATAGCATTCTGTTTAATCAGGATAATTTAGGTTACATTATTCTGTTCTTTAGTCACATTAGTCAGGAATTTCCGGTTGTTTTCAGCTGCTTCAGCCCCGCCCTCCTTTTTCATCCCTTTGCTCCTGTTCCAGTACCTAAAACACACATGAGTTTAATCCACAGAGTATGTTTGTTTCCCTCATGTAAAATAAAGGGTAAAAAAAATGAAGAAAATCCTTATGCGTAAGTCTCATTGGCTGTTTCCATGGTGACGCTCCTCCGGCTGCTGCTGCCAGCAGAGTAACACTGACCCAGTCTTGGCTGAGGAAGACGCATTGCAGCAATTCTGTAAGAGGGAGGGGAGGCGTGTGCTGCGTGAAAGCATGCACACAGCAACACATGCTACACCAGGAAAGATGAGCAGCAGCCTAACAGGCATGCTGGGGCTGCTTCAGAGGGATCTAAGATTAGCAGAAAACATGTTCATTCTCAACATCAAATGTGGGGAGGAAAAGCAAACGGTAAATTGAACTTATATAGCACCTTATCAAGTCCACATGGACCCAAGGAGCTTTACACTTCATGCATTCACCCATTCACACACTGATGGTGGTAAGCTACAGCCACAGCTGGTGCATGGCGGGGCTGCCATGACCCTCTGACCACCATCAGTAGGCAAATTGGGTGAAGTGTCTTGCCCAAGGACACAACAACTGAGGCAGCGGGAACGGGGAATCAAACCGGTGACCTTGCGGTTCCTGGAGGACTCCCCTAACCACTCCGCCACAGCTGCCCAAGTCTCGTTATTGCTCTTTTACTAGCTCAAAAACATATATAAATAAATAAACAGAGATAGAGAGACTTAATCTGTGACAAGTCAAATATGCTGATGTCAAAGATAAAGTCTAATTTTACTCACAACAAAAAGAACTGATCAGTGGATGAGTCACAGTCAGGACCAAATGTCAGTAAAATGAAGCATTTTTACTACATTAGTAGTAATCATTTATCTTTTTACAGCCTGAAAGTTTTACGTTTGAAAGGACAGTTGTGACCTTTTTGATGAAACCTTGTAGAGACAGTTATTCACACGCTCATCTGATCCATGAGATGTTAGAGTTTGAAGTAAACGTAAACAAGTCTCAGCTACATCAGACTAACAGACATTTTAGTGTAAGCTAAGATTGATGAGCTGTGGATCTTTCTGAGACTATTTATTCCAATCTGCTCACTGGTTCATGAGATATTTTGCTAACAGGCAGTCAGTGCTCAGTCTAATGGTTGCAGTGTAGCTGTTTAAATGTCAGGTGATGACGCTCAGCTTCTACCTCAACAAATTTTATCTCGATGTCTGTAAAACCGCTGAAGACATTTTTAATTTTAGGCTCTTTGTGTTGACTGAGGTTAATCAGATATAGAGGTGCATTTAGTGATTACTTTGTGAGATTATTTTAAATCTGTCTGGGGATTCTGGAGATGTTTTGTGGATGTGACAGACAAACACAAACACAGAGGCAGAAATATCATCTTTCTGCAGCGGGCGATAAAAACAGCAGAAATCATTTTGTGTTGTGCTGTTCTGTAGATGTTCTACATGTAAAACAGACTGAAAGGAAGTAAAGGAAGACATTTGTGTGAATAGAAACAGTCATTAAAACAGGGATGGGGGAGGGTCTCTGTGTCCAGTTGTCCCCCTCTTACAATGCTGTTAATGTGAACAACAGGGATAATCAGGGTTCTAACCATTGATCATTAGGCTGATGGTCGTTTTGTGAACAGTTTTGATTTTCATTGTTAAACATGTTCACCTGAAACTCCTCAGACTGAAGGTGTCTCTTGGAGGAGACACAAACTGTTTCATTAAAGAAGAACCCGTCCAGAGGACCCGACTTGCTTTTTAAAAATGTTTCTTCCTGGATCATAGAGATGAATCAGGACATTTTGTAGAAAGTATTTTTGAAATAACACACACATAAAAAAATAAAATAAAATAAAAATGAACAGTGGCGTTCACTTTCAGAAGTTTACAACAGTGGCACATTCTGTATTTGTGCAGAAACATTCAGTCATGTCTTGTTTTACTATAATTTCCTTTCAAACATCCAAACCTTGTGATTGGATAAATTGGTCTGGATTATTATTCTAAATTCTAGTTTCACCTTTAAAACCAAACTCTAGCGTCACTTCAGTTTTATCTCTTATACCAGGTTCTACTTTTACCTATCTAATAGGTTCTAGTCTTACTTTTCTCATCAGGTTCTAGTTTCCTAAATATCTAACATGAACTCAAATTTTTTCCTTACTATTAGGATTTTTAAGTGTTTTTACATGGCAGTCATTTTAAAAAATAAAACTCGTCAACTGAAGACATCAGCTACAAGGAGGGTTTGAACCTTTTTGCAGATAGATATACACTCACCGGGCACTTTATTAGGTACACCTGTCCAACTGCTCGTTAACACTTAATTTCTAATCAGCCAATCACATGGCGGCAACTCAG
>JARVJO010000164.1:30745217-30755290 GCA_031762555.1 Cynodonichthys magdalenae | reverse complement strand
GGATCTACCTGCTGACAGAGCTGAACTATTTGTTACTAGTTTTCACAAACAAAGCCTTAATTAAACTATGAACGCCTGGTTTTACATTTAGAACAATATAATATGCATAATGTTTTAAACTAGCTAATCGCTAGCTAACGGCTGACGAGCCAAGACATGTCCACTCCCTGAGCTTCTACTCTACTCTGGCAGAAGCGGTGGGTCGAGGGGGCGGAGTTTAAACACAACATCTATGGGTTTTTCTAATCAGGAAAACTCAGCCGGATCACACACTGGCTGACCGGTGAGAAGCAGAGCCAGCTGCTCCAGGCTAACGTTGTTTGTTTTTTTTCCTCCTGGTTTTAATTAACATATATACGATCGGTCAGTCAGCGTGCTTTGTCCATTGCTTCCTACTTGTCTCCAACTCTGACCCGCTCTAATAGCAAAATATATAACATTGGTTGAAAGGGGAGGGGCCGGCCGGGCCGGCCGAGCAGTGCTGAGAGATTTCATTGGATTAGCTTGATGTCCTTCAAGAAAATCAAACAATGGGCCATCGCGGTCAACAAAAATGATGTATAATATATTTTTTTGATTTATGACAGGCCCGGGCCTGCCCATAAATGGGCGTCGGCCCACCAGTCCAGCCCTGGTTCACATTATATGTTTCCGTCTTAAAGGGAGAACCAGAGTCGCCATCATTTAAAAAAAATGCTGCAATGACCCACCGCAGACATGTACGCACCATCCAGGAGGTGCGAACCACCATCACACGGATCATCACAGATGTGTACTATGAAGACGGCAAAGAGGTGGACCGCAGAGTGAGTGAGGTAGGTGTCTTTTGTGAACTAAAATCAGACACTTACTGTTAAATTCACTGTTAAAATAGTCTGCATTTTAATTAGCATTAGTTGAATCTTATGTATCTCCCACCTAAACAACAAATATGTCAAGTCATAAAACCAATTTCAGATACCTGGAATGTAATTGTACTGAAGCTGATTATAAGTAAAAGCAGCTTGCCATACTGTGAGCTTCCACATGCTGCTGAAATGATCTGCTGGGCTCACAGAGCAGAACGCTGTGTTGATACTGCTAGATTGATTCATTACGGGACATGGAGACTTTTTTTGTTTTGGCGGGCAACCAGTCCTCAAACGACTGGTCACACCAGTGCGACTGGAAATCTTTTTTAGTCTTACTATTAAAAAAAATCAGGTCACATTTGCGACCAAATTGGTCACACTCTAGAGCCGTGTTGTTCGATGGAAAGATGCTCCCATCTCTTCAGGGTCATCTTTGATCTCCTCAGTGTTTCTCTGGTTAATGCCTTTCTTACCAGCTCGTACCAGAGTTTTGGTAAACAACCCTCCGTTGACAGGTTTGCTTTGGTGACATCATCTTTCCGTTTCCTAGTAATGGATTTAATGTTAAGTTTTCTTGGAATTTTTGTATAATCCTACACTGATCTGGACTTCACACTTTTGACTTGTGTGGAGAGTCTTTGTGCTGTCTTGTTTGATCCTAACTTTTAGTACTTCAAAGTGTTGAACTGCTTATGGTTCTGGGGTCTATTAGAACAAGTTTAGATCATTGTAAGTGCAAGGTGAATCTTATTTAACTAAATATGTGGCTTCCAAAATGGTTGTGGCTGTAAAACAGAGAGACTGAATACATATGTGTGCAGCACTTTTCAGATTTATGTTTGAAAAATGATCTAAAGCGACCCTTTCCCCGTTTAACTTCATTAATCTGGAGGGGTTTTTTGTAGACACATTGCAATCCAAATTAAGTCTAGTTAGTTAGGCATCAGAATAGGAAGAATACCAGGAAGAACGGATGATTCCGCTAACCAACAAAGGCCAGACAAACTGTGGTTGTTTGATTTGTTTTATTGTTTCTTGTTTTAGGAGAGCGAGGAGCCAGTGGTGGACTGCAAAGTCTTGGATAGTGACATCTCTCCATGCCGCACAGGCCACAGCTCAGTGACCTCTGGTGACCTGGGCGACATCAGCTCTCTGTCATCCAGAGCCTCTAGCCTTCATCAGAGCTCCAGTGGAACAAGCAGCAGCACCGGCCTCACCAGGCCGGGCTTCATTATGCCCCCCAGCAGAGGGGCCAAATCCAGCAGGTACCATCTCGATTTCAATCTGAGCTTTCCTCTCTTATCTGTCCGTTTGTGTTAGCTGCATGCAGAGTCTTCAGTCTTTCTTCTGATCTTCTGACACGTGGTTTCTCAGTGTTTCACTGATCCTCACCTGCTTCAGGTTCATGTTGTCTCAGGCATCAGTCTGGGGTCGCTCGTATGTTCAAAAGCCCCCTCAGATCAGTGTCTGTGCAACCTGACCGGCTCCATACATCCCCTCTGTGTGTCTGCAGTCCCAGGAGGGGAGGTGGGCATCAACAGAGGGGTCACAGGGGTCAAAGGGCAGGGTCAGTGGTCACAATGGGCAGAGGCAGCAGCACCTCCGGGTCCCGGGCCTTTGTCCCGCTGGCCCCCAGAGGAAGGGCTAGAAGGGGTCGGCCCCCATCCCGCTCGTCCCTGTCCAGGTGAGTTCCCCCTGAAGCTCCACCCAGGAGAGAGAGTGCTGCTTTTCTTTAACTATAAATAACCTTTCACTTTTCCTTTTCTTACTAATTCTCATTTGCTTCATAAATCCCCCCAAAAGACTTTATTTTCAACAAAAAGCAGACCGATTTACTGTTACATTTAAGAAATCTAACAATTTTAGCATTTATTTCATGTTGTTACTTTTGCTGATATGAAAAATGCAGGAACAAAGTGAGGAACATTTTTTTTGTTGTTTTGTTAAACGTGAGCTGGTTTGTATTTAATTCTAACTCTCCGTAATGAAAACTGTTTTAAATATGATGTGAAAAAAGTTCTAAATTAGCAGTCAAACCAACACAATTAAAGCCAGACAACCTTGAGATTTTATCAACAAAAACTCTTTACAGACATTTAGAGAAAATGAGGCTGATGTTAACGTAGCAGCAGAACTGTGTAAGGTCTATTGTTTGACAGAACTCTGCTTTTCTCTTGAAGGGGTGGTGGTGTTGGCTCGCTCCAGAGACTTAGCATACACAGCCATATGCACTCCTTCTCGGAGGATGAGCCCTGCACCCAAATGTTGCCCCCACGTCTCTCTGCCAGCCCCACAGACCCACTCAGCCGCTCAGACTCCCTCAGGTCGTCACCGGATGAGGGGAGCTCGGTGGGCAGCAGCTTTGTTGGCCTGCGGGTGGTTGCTAAGTGGTCGTCCAATGGCTTCTTCTACTCGGGCCGCATCATGAAGGACGCCGGCGACGGGAGGTTTCGCCTTCGGTTTGATGATGGCTACGAGTGTGAGGTAGTGGGCAAGGATATCCTGCTGTGTGACCCCATCCCTCTGGAGACGGAGGTCACGGCTCTGCTGGAAGACGAGTACTTCAGTATAGGTGAGGACAAGGAGGGGATATGTAGGGCGTTTTATGGGTTTTTGTTTAGTTTACAGCCTACTATTATTGAATCCGTTGTAGTTTCCATGCCAGTGTCACTAGCTGGGGCTGAAAGTTGTTATTTACAAGACGGACACGTTTGAATACTTCAGTCTTCAGTATGTAAACTGATACATCCAAAATGATGAATACGCAAACCTTCAGTTGGCCAGAGGATTAGATTTGTTTGCTGAAAAGGGTGAACAGCACAAACAGTACTCTGCTATCCACCGCTGTTACTGTTGTTCATCTACTCACACGCTCAATGTCACACCAAACCACCGTTTCCATAAACCACCTCCCTGTGACCTGGATTCAAAAAGCTTTGGTTTCAGAGAAAGTGGCTGATATTGTGTACATGAATGGCTGAACTGCGTCAGAAATACTACAGTTTTATGCAAAATTGGTGTTGTGTGGGCCTGAGATTCTACACCAGTGTATTTATCTTAGGGGTGTACCAGAAAATCGATTCACATCAGAATCATGATTCTCGGAATCGATTTAAAATGTCCCAAAATCAATAAAAAAAATAAAGCAAATCCAATGGCTGTCAGCCTCTATTTTGTAACTTTGTGGGATGTCCTGACGACACCATGCAGCTGTTTCTGGAACTTATGCATGCACAGAAAATACCAAAACAAAGAGGAAACTACAAAACTGGAGGAAGGAGATATTCAACTGGCCCCGTCTTCATTAAATGCAAAGATTTGGGCTTATTTAGGTTTTTCTAGTGCTGGGCATAGATTAGATAGGTTTGTAATCGCTAATAATTTACTGTACTATGTTGGAATGTGTAAGTTTGTATGTTGCAATACACTCCATGTTTGACACTATGTACAGTTTTTTCATTTTATCTTTTTATTAGCCTGGTAAAAACCTGCCCCTTGTTCTTGGCTTTGCTTCGTACAGAGGGTCTGAACTCTCGGTTATTGAGAAGTGATTGCTTGCTGGAGGCGTGGCCTCTGTTGAAGTTTAAAACGATTGGATTGGTTGGCTGCGACGTATGTGTGCGCCAGCTCCTCTGTGAATGAGGCTAAGCTAAGAAGCTAACAGGAAATTGCGTGCGCTGTAAACAAACCTACTGAGAGGAGAGAAGTACTGAGATGAATGAGACGGTTGTAAATGATGCTGCAGACTTTGTCAGAGAAATTTATGGGAGAAATCCCAGACGAAGCAGTGAAGGGAAACTAGAATTGAGCGGAGCTGCATAGGAAGGCAAGGGTCTGACTATGTTTTTATGGGTGATTTTATTTATTTAATTTTGCTGACAAATGTGACCTCTGTATCGAGTTATTCCTCGAGCAGTACTCATTTGGAATGAAAAAAAAAATCTTGATTTAACCTCATTATTCTGCACAAAATGTAACTGACTTAAAGATGTTTGGAGCATTTTTTTTAGGTACTGTTTTATATTAAAAAAAACAGGCAATGCATTTTCAAAAAATTTAAACAAATAAGGCAAAACAAGCCAGTCTTACTTTTTTCTATTTTTCTCCAACACGGTTCTCAGCCTCGTTTTCAGAACCTCCCTCTGTTTGTTTTCACTGGTTTGAAACTGAAGTGATGTTTCAGGCTAGAATTGCTCCAGTGGTGAGATGGTTTACAGATAACTTTCAAGCCCGCCGTTGGGAAAAGTTTTAAAATAAAAAATGCCCTGAAGAATCTGGTGGCTTCCACCATGTTTCTGTCCCGGCCCGTCTGCAGCTCGACCGGGTTCATGAGAGCGGCTGCGAGTTGCCACGCAGCAGCTCGACAACAAAGGCTCTCATTGGATGAGACCCGCGACGAAGGCCATCTAAAGCTAACGGTGATTAAGATCTCGCCTCTCTGACGTAACCCCTGGGTTTGTGTGTGTCTGTGTTGGCTCCCAGTGAACAGAGCTCTGACGGAGAAATAAATAACTGTGTTAACGTGCGTTTAAAAAATTACCAGTCTTAAGCGTCGGCTGTGTTAACAGGATAACTCGATAAGATGCCCAGCGCTAGTTTTTACTGAACAAGTCTGAGTTTGACATCAGCTTCACTGTGTGCTGAGGTTTGCAAAATGAAGATGAAGCACTTTGGGGATACGACAAATGGGTCCACTGAATAAAAAAATCGATTTTGAATCGAATCGTGACCCCAAAATCAACATGGAATTGTTAGATAGTAAAAGATTTTCACCCCTAATTTATTTTCATACTTTCTTAAAGATGTAAGCATTACATACAAAAACACATTTCTTTAACAAAACTAGGAGATTGGACTCAAACTTTGAAAGAAAGTTGATGCTGTTTGCTCATCAGTATGCAGAAGAAACCAACTTAAGTTTAACATGAATTGAAAATTGTACTGTGCGAAAGTCTTAAACCACTCCTATGTTGTGTTCTGGTTAAAATTTGATTTTAAAATCACATTGTAGGTGTTGTGAAAGGCCATAAAACAGAAGGTCAGGATCTGTTCTACAGCGTGGAGAAGGATGGCCAGAGGCAGTGGTACAACAGGACAGCAGTCATCCTGTCTCTGGAGCAGGGAAACAAGCTGAGGGAGCAGCACAGCCTTGGACCCTACGAGCCCACCACTCCATTGACCAAAGCTTCTGACATCAGTCTGGGTAAGAATGACTTTATTCACTGTTGACAACTTCTCAGTAAGAAAAGTAGCTTTTGACTGTCATAAAACTGCTAGAAATCACTAAATGATGTCATCATCTAATTAGCATATTATAATTATCTAGGCCAGAGTTTTTTAAAGTGTAGAGAGATTTATTTCAGTCGGACAGTGTCAGGAAAAAAAAGCATCCTGCTCTGTAAACCAGGGTGGGAGCAGCAGCAGCTTTGCAGTGGTCTCCACTCGGCTCTGACTGCAGCATGAGGCCTCAGTGGGTGGGACCAGTTGGTGGGACCGCTTCTTAGAGCTGGAGGCTGTTCAGGTTCTCATGAGGTAGCTGGATTGTGTTAAAATAAATGAGTTTCATGTTGGATTTTCTTTAGATAACTTGGTGGAGGGGAAACGCAGGCGCAGAGGGACCCCCGGGGGTCAGAACACACGTAGCCGCAGCCCTCGGACCCCCGGCACCTCCAGCAAAAGGAAGCTGATGTCTGAGGAGAACCGGACTCCATCTAAGAGAGGGCGGAGAGGAGGTGGAGCCAGAGCTGGTACGGGGACCCGCCCACCAGGACCATGACTGCCTTTGATCGGGGGGGGGTTACTAACAGAAAAACCTCAAAACAGTTTTTAACATGAATTAAGCGACTTGGATTTTAATGCTTTTACTTTTTTTAAGAAAGATTTGATCAAAAATGACTTTTAATGTTTTATATCATGCAGTTGTACTTTTTAATGAAATAGATTTAACAGTTGTTCTGCAGTGTTTGTTTCAGTTTGGTTTGATGTTTGAGTGTAACTGAGACATTTTGACCTCCTTGTTGTCCATCCATCCTCCTGTTGGACGCCTGCTCCTGAGGCTGACCTGGTAATCAGCAACATGCTGCTAATGTTGGGGGTGTTGGTCCACTGGTGGAGGGGGGATCACTGTTTCATGGGTGGAAAACCTTTTCACTTTATTTACATTTAATATATGTTTGATGGTTAATAAAGATCAGTTCAGCCAGTAAAATGATTGGATTTGTTTCAATAGAACTCAAAAACAGCACCTGCTGACACTGATGCATTTGTTAGAACCAATCAGGATGTTTAGTTGGTAAAAATACAGAACAGAACTATCTTTACTGTGCAGAAGTTTTAATGCAGCTTTATTTCTTTATATTATGCTTCTCATGAGTCTGATTTCTGTTTAATCTTTTAATGTGGTCTTTAGGAAGATCTTCAGTTCTTCTAAAAGTCTTGTTTTGTGTTTATAAGGACAATTATTATTTTTTATCAAGATGTTTGTCTCTTTTTTTTCTCCACTCTTTAGTTCTCTAACTTGTACCTGATCAGGATTTTTTTGTTTGATTTTGTTTAAGCCACCTAAATCTGATTGATATGCTCCAAAACGCAGGAATGAACCAGGATTGTGTCGACACAACCAATTTACCATAAAAACACTTGAGTCACTGTCCCCCTGCAGAGCCTGCGTGCACCCATCCTTCAGAACCACGAGGACTGGGTCGATGGCTGCTGAAAGGAGACAGTTTCTCTCTGTCACCTAGCAACTGAGCAACACGTGTTGTGACAAATGGAGCCACTAATGGACAATTTTGCAGACAAAACTACCTGAATTAATGAATTCACTTCCTCTGATCCATGGTCAGCTCGTTGAGAAGAGAAGTTTCAGAGGTGGACAGACATCTCTTACCAACACTGCAGTGTTTCAGAGTAGACCTGTAATCCTTCCTGCAGGTTTCAGGTCTACTCCTGACCTGCCCAGAAAATCTGTAGAGGGAAGCGACCAGGAGGAGCCCTAACCTGATCACTGAACAAGTCTTTTGATTCAGAGGAGCATCGGACCAAATCAAAAACAGAATTTTTTTTAAGGAAGTTTGGGAAACGATCAATAAAGACCACTTTAAAAAGAAGTTCTGCCTGCTTATAGTGAAAATATAAAGAAATAAAGACAGACTTGGAACTTCAGCTCAGCACTGTTTGTATTCAGATTGTTGTGTTGGTCAGTTCTCTCCTTTATCTTCTCTAAATATCTGTGTGTTCAGCTCAGCGGGTCAGCGTGTGCAACACCTCCGGCAGCGGCACAGATCTGCCGTGTCCATCAGGCGACGTGGCTGAGACTCACGGGCCGCTGCCTCAGAACACGTCTCTGTTTATGGGCTTCGCCTTCATGCTGACCGCCTCGTCTGAGAGCGACCGGATGACCAACAAGGTCTCCAGTGACGAAGAGGAGGGTGAGGCAGATACCTGTTATTCAGATATTCTAAATTTAATATTCAGCAGAGCTGCAGAAACTTTTGCCTGAATCCAGCTGTTTAAAGGTTCTTGAGGAGAACTGCAGTCTTACTGATCTTATTCATCGAGGCAGATGGCCGCCTGTCCTGATCCTGGTTCTGGTTCTGGTTCTGCTGGAGGTTTCTTCCTGTTAATAGGGAGTTTTTCCTCTCCACTGTCACCACTGTGCTGCTCAGGATGGAGACTGTGACGAAGCAAAGATTCAGCTCAGTCTGCCTCTTCTTCTTTACCTTTTTTGTCTTTTTGTGTACAGAGCCCTGAGACAACAATTGTTGTGACTTTGTGCTTTATAAATAAACTGAACTGAATTGAATTCTTTGCTCAAACCAGTCGTGCACTTCTACGTGCGAAGCTTCTCACAATTTCTATATCAAACGTCACAGAAGATACAAAACTCTTCAAGTACCATCATCATGAAAGACAAAAAAAATATCATTTTAAACAAAACTAGAGAAATTGCATTTCCTGCAAAAATGCTAGTGGGAATGCTTCTTGCAGAAAACTTGAAATTGAGCTGAAAATATTTAATAGCAAAAATATTAATGAAAGTTCAATTTGCAAAGCTGAAAGAAGCAAAAAAGCTTTGCAGAAAAACAGTAAAAGGAGCAAAAATATAGTTGAAATAACAGACAACAGCTAAAATAGCTGAATTTAGCAGAAAGAAGCACAAAAAGTAGAAAAAAACAGAAGAATAGCAGAAAGCAGATATAAAGCTAAAATTAGCTTAAAAAAAGCTAAAAGTAGAAGCCACAATTTGTAATTAGCACCCAGATGGTGAAAGTGCTATAAAAAGTTTAAAAATTGCAGAAATAAAAGCATAGAAGTAATAAAAATAATTATTTTTTTTGGTAAATGGCTAAAACAGCTGAAATTTTCAGTAAAACAGCTAAAATGCAGCTGGATTTTTAATTAGTATAAAGAAGCATTAGGAGCACAAGTTTGCTAAACAAGTTTGATGGAAAACATACAATGTCCTTTTTAGCTTACCTTATAAGGGAATGGAATGACCACCGAATCTTCTCTGTTTAAAGTTAACAGAGCTCTGTTTAAGCCCTTCCCAGGGGGGGCTGTATGTTTATGTGTTCTGGGTGTAACCAGGTTTTGATAAATAGGAAAGAGCTGAAAAGATTGGGTGCTCTCCACATTTGGCTTTCTGAGTGAATGATTGGATATTAGGAAGATATTTGAAGTAAAGATGATACGATTCTGAATAAAACCTCCACTGTTCTAAGATAACTTATGTCTGCAGCCATTTCTTTATTTAGTCATCGGATCATGGCCGAGGGAAGCAGAAAAGACCTTCATTTAAGACACTTCAATATATTTTTAATACAGCATGTTAGAAATACAAATGTACAATAAGCATACTATATGAATTTGTAATATACTTTAAATGTCTTTAAGAGCAGAAACAATTTGTAATAACTACAAAAAAATGTGCATTTAGCTAATAGCTGAACTTTTGCTAAAATTTCAGCAAATAAGTCATTAAAGCAAAAAGCATCTGTAAGAAGCATAAATAGTACAAAGTAGCAGGAAAAAATTACAAAAAGTAGAAAAAAGAAGAAAAGCAGAAATAAGCAAAATTTTATTTATTTTTATTAATTTCATTTCATTTAAATAAAAACAAACTTCACACAACACAAACAGTATCATTAAATGAAAAATGAAAAGGAGCAGAAAGAAGAAAAATATCTTAATGTCTGCCCCCATTTAACAAAAAAGTGTGTA
>JARVJO010000164.1:30689268-30703839 GCA_031762555.1 Cynodonichthys magdalenae | reverse complement strand
AATAAATGCAGGAATCCACTGGATTTACTCTCAAAAACTTTATTCTCGTCTCTGACTCCAATCAATTTCAGCAGTACCCAGCACAGGCCTCAGTGACCTTGGGCTTAACCCAGAAAAAGCAGCCCAGTCTATCCAGACTGGATCTGAACAGAGACTCTGCAAAACTCCCTCTCCCAACTACTAAAACATCTACATTATAACCTCTTCAGTCTCTTCCTGATTACACCCCTGGAGGTGGTACCTTTTACGTCAGACGTAGAACGTAGCTAACTTTTGTTTATACTGACAGAAAAAACATTGATAACACAGAGACCAACTCTGTTTGTTTTAAACTTACTGCTGCAATGAACAGAAAGTTTAAAATACAATACTGCATCAAACAGTCAGTTAATCAATTACAACATTTTCTTCAAGATGTTTGCCTTAAATGAAATACCTGATCGACCTTAAGCTACACAAAAATTACTAGACCTCAGCAATTTTTTTATTTATTTTTTTAAATTTGATGTTCTTGTAGCTGACAGTAGCTGACATAAGATGATCTTAGTCACAAACCTTTGGCATGAAAGGCAGCAAGTGATTCGCATTCCTTTAAGGAATCTTAGGTTTTTAATTGTTTTTAATTGGCTAAAGGCAATAACTGCAAATTACTTTAGGTGAAGGAAAGTCAAAGTTTATAAACTATTGTATTTTTGAAGGGGTGTAAGAAAATATGAATACACTGAAATATCGTGATATTTCATTTCCCGATACTGTATCGATTCTCTAAAGCAGGGTATTGATTTTTAATTGTGGCTTAAAATGTAAACTTTCATGCCAGCGGTTCATTCTTGTCTTGTAGTTTAGCCTCCAACCACCAGTTGGCAGCATTCAGACAGATATTCAGCTCCTCTGCTCCTAAAAAGCCAGAGTTTAACACTAGCTCAAACATTAGCATTGTGACTCACCATATAAAACAGTTTTTTTATTAGATGTTTTGGAGAAAAACAGGCAATGAATGGCAATATACCACCTTGCTTACAGTATCACGATATATCATATTGAACCCATGTGTCATGCTATGTATCATATCACCTAATTCTTGCCAATACACAACCCTAATGTTTTGTTTAGACGCCAATAAATAAGCTACAATTGCAATGGCAAAGGAACTGGAGTTTTTAATCTATAGACCCTAAATGAACATAATAATGTCTGTAATAATGTGATATGAGACTGAGGCTTACTTGTTGATGAACATGGCCGGTGTGTTGCTCTATAAACTCTGTGAAACGTATGTAATCTGAGCCCAGTTTACACAGCCTGTTGAGGACACTGGTCTCACTGGGGTGAAGGAAAGGCAGGTCCTGGGACACCTGTGGGTAAAAATAAAACTGAAAAACACTGACAACTTTATCAACAACTTATGCCTGGTTATAAACAGCTGATGAAAAAAAAAGACCGTCAGAGAAATATTAATTAAAAAACAAATTAGAGTTTGCAACAGCTGGTAAGCATAGCAAGTATTTTCTCTCTAAAAAGAACATGACAGCACAGCTTAGGTTTGTAAAGTTTAATATGAATGAACCACAAGACATGTTGAACAATGACCTTTAGACAGATGAGACCAAAGATAGAGCACTGTTTGGAAAAACCAAACCCAGCATTTCAGCACAAACCACCCACAGACCAAATGACTCTAGAGTTAAATGTGAGGTCATCTGTCTGACAGCTGGGGCTTGGACCGAACTGGGTCATGGTGAATCAGACAAAAACAGGTGACTGAAAAAGCAAGGAAAATGATAAGTCACGTTACTCTCACATTCACTCAGGCTGATGTTACATTCTGCCTGGGATGAGAACAATCTCTGCTCTAAATCCTTTGTTTCCTTAGCAAGGGTGCAAAACCTGTACTATGTTAATTTTAATGTTTAATGGATGCTTTTATTGGGAAGCGGATTGTATTTTTTTATTTTATTTTTTTTGCTGCACTAGTCTAGACATTGTGTTCTAACCCAATTTTGACTAGGAAGCTACAGTTGCTCATCTAGAATAATAAATTATCAGACTTATTTATAATCTGAAATGCATTGACACGTTTTTAAGAATTTAATACGGTTTTTAAAGTGTCCTATAACAATAATTAAATTAGACTGGAGTTAAATAATGAATATATACTCAAGTGAAGTGAAATAAAAAATTAGCTAGCATCGGAAACGTTATTAATGCAGCAGTTAGCTTTTATTACCTGCAAACCTGTTCGTTTGTTCCATGTAAAGATTGCTCCAGGGTATCCACTTAGTGCCAGTAACAGCTCGTGAATCATTGTATTTTACCTGATAAAAACAGGTAACAGCGCAGACAGTCGCTCAAAATTAAACAAATCAAACCGCCACCAGTCCTACCTGTCGCAGGTTTGTGACGCAGAACGGAAGTACCGCTGCATGAATGCTAACACTTCCGCTTCCGCAGTTACTATGGTTACTGAGAAACGGCCCCGACCGACTTTAATTTATTTATTTTAGTGTCATAATATCACAAAGAAAAACTCGGTGATTTTGCAGTACATTTCCGCACACTTTTTAAACTTTTGGCGTAAACATACCAAAAGTTAGCATGGGCATGCCAACCATATAATATCTATGATGCCAACCCGCAGACTTACAATTGGATTCTGGGAAATGTAGTTTTACTTGCAAAGTCGCCCGTTTTGCGTCATTATTCGGTCATGCGGCTAGCTAGGTAGCAAGATATCGCAACACAAACAGCATTATGTCGTAGTTTTAAAATAAAATATCGATTTCATGCTGACCTGACAAGCATTGAAGACCGTGTTAGTCATTGTAAACAAGCTGCATGTCGTGTTGTAGTTCTTAACGTGCTTTGTTGTTTCGCTAATGTTACGCGACTTGCTGTTTGGTTCAACTTATCGTCAGGTAATGGAGTTGCTTGGTATTTTTAAAAAACATTTACTAATCAGCCTAACTAAACAGACACAATTTACCAACAAAATATTAAAAGTCAGATGCCTAAATATACAAACATTCTGCAGACTGCTTATCCGAAATATTCAACTTGACTACACTGACTTCTCAGCTCCATCAATTAGGAAAAGCAAGTTTGTGATTCACTGTTTTTATTCGTCCATCAGGGATGGCAGAGCAGAGGAGAGGAGACGACGTGTCAGAGTACCTGATCCAGAACCCGGAGCTGGCCCACTTGGTCGACTCCTTCAGAAGCTACTGTGAGAGCAACAAGCAGTGGTCGGCTCGGAGAGAGTTCATCCTAAGAAACATGGAGGCTTTCCCCACAGTGAAGCCCGGGGTTCCCAGCAGCAGTCTGGACAGGCTGCTGTCCCTGTCTATGGTCTGGGCTAACCACATCTTCCTTGGATGCAGGTAGAATACGCTGACAGAGATGCAGGGCTTCAAAAGAAATGAATTCTTTATTCAAGTACTGTGTTCACGTTCATATTTTTTTACTTAAATATATGAATGCTTTACAAAGATGTTTGGTTTATTTTGTCATCATATATGAACTGTACTGAATCTGGCTGACTTAAGTTTGTAAACCAAACCAAGGACTTGGTTTTGCGTGTTTAGTTAGATGATCTGCTTTGTGGTTTTGTGCTGATATGCAGCCTTGTTTTTGGTGCTGTTTTTGTCAAATAAATTTCAGCTAAACTACAAGAAATATTAATTTTACAGTATGAAATTATTCAAACATTTGTAGTGGCTGAATGTATGAAAAGCTTGTGTTGTTGTGATAAATAGATGTTATTTTAAAATTATAATTAAACAAAATTGTTACATCATCAAAAGTCCCGATGGCAACAAATAAAATCTGGACATGTTAAATTAGAAAATGTCTCAGCTGGAAAACTGTTGGCAGTGAGTTTCAGCCTCAAGCGGAGGATTTCAGTCTTCTTCTTGAGTGATGGTAAAAAGGAGCAGGTGATTAACCACCAGATTTGGGCCCCATCTGTAGTAATGAGTGCATTGCTCCGGTCTATTATGATGAAGAATGAGCTGAACTGAAAGGCAAAGCTCTCAATTAACTGGTCCATCTAAGTGGTTTGGGTCATGACGGAAAGAACAAGATCCTGGATACAAGAGGCTAAAACCCTCTTCCTCTGTAGGGTTCCTGAGCTCAGACACAAGGTGTAGAGGTTAATCATTGAAGTGGATTTCAAAATAGAGCTGCTGCTCCTCAATGAAAGGAATTGGCTTAGGTGGTTCAAGTATCTGATTAGGATGCCTCCTACTCGCCTTCCTCTAGGTTTTCTGGGTTTATCCCACTAGCTAGAGTAGACCCAGTACTTGCTGGAGTTCTCTGTTCTGGGGTTACTATGGGATGCCCCAGGAAGAGGTGGGGAGAGGGATGTCTGGGTTTTTATCTTAAATCTGTGGCCTCTGTGACCCAGTTATGGATAAGTGGTAGAAAATGAATGGATGAGAACATCAGTCACTGATCATCATGACAGTAATACTGACCGAACTCAAGAACTATTATTTTTCTCACCAATCATCCAATTTTGAGAAAGCAAGCCTTGTTTACCTCAGATAAACTGGCTTTGTTATCTGAAGGTGATGGAATAGTTAACTTGTGAATGTAAGAAAATTACATAAAATTGATAAAAGCGGGTTTGTTTTTCTCAGCTTCTGTCGCTTTTTTCAGTGGTTAAATAAAATAAATAATTTGAGACAAAAACATACACAGAGTTATGATAAAACTGCTTAAACTGTGAAAATTACTAAATAAATTGTATTTATCTATACTGCATTTTTATTAGATTTTCCCAAAACCACCTGACAGAGTTTTAGGTCTCTCTCATGTCCATTTATACCAAACTCTTTATATTAGGGGTGCACCGATTCCAGTTTTCTTGCCGATTTCCGATTTTTAAATAGCTGACACTGTCGGATGTTATAAAGTCGCAATACAACTTCAATGTTCAAAGGTTTTTTACTGAAATACTTTGAACAAAACCCTTGAAACATTACAAGCGTGTTGTAACCTTCATATCAAGTAGTGCTCACAGCAGAGCAAAAGAGGATAGTGGCTGTTTTTCAGACCTTTGCAGAGGTGGAAAAGCTGATCTTTTCCACCAATCTTATCTAAGGATCGGCCGATCTCCCAAAAAGTAAGGAAATCAACGCACCCCTACTTTATATAGAAACTTAAATTAGTTCTACCTCCAGCAGCTACTATACCTGTGTGCCAGTATTCTAACCATTATGTTTTTATGTCTGCATTAATGTATCTTGTATTTTGAGCAACTAAATGTCTTTTTTTTTATTAAAATTTTAATTCAACAAAAGCCTTGAGATTTATTTTTATGGATTTTGTTTTATTTCAAGAATTCAGTTATATTCCTAAACTTAAATAAGCAACTGAGTATTTATTTCACTATTTTTGAGCAGAAACAACACAAAACAGAAATGCTCAGATAAATAGTTGCTTTTCTCCCCCCCTCTTTTTCATGCTTTAGCTATCCACAGGCTGTAATGGATAAGATCAAGGAGATGGGCGAGGGGATTACCGTCCAGGATGCTCCTGTTCAGAAAACAACAAAAGATGATGTTACAGCCAGAGGAAAGAGGAGCGCAGCTGGTAATGTAGTGTACATTTACCGTATTTGTAAATTATTGTTAGAGTTTATGCTCAAACTAATATTCTTGCAAATCTGATTTTTTAAGTCTAAAATATATTGGGATATAAATATATTAAATGTTTAGTTATACCAGTGGTTGTCAAAGTTTCCATGATGCACCTCCCTCTAGAGCAGGAGCAGGAAACCTCTGGCCTGCGGGCCATCTACAGCCCACTGAACCCTTTCATCTGGTCTGCCACATAAATTCAAACAAAATTTAATAATTAGGAACCCTGAGGGAAACTTTACCAAACAATGGCATTTTTAGAAAAGTGAAAATAATTATTTATGTTTTGTATTCTGCATGAGTAGCACAGTGGCTCAGTTGGTAGAGCTGATGCCTCTCAGCAGGAAGGTTGAGGAATTGAATCCTGGCCGGGGGCATTTCTGGGTAGAGTTTGCATGTTCCCTCCGTGCATGCGTGGGTTTTCTCCGGGTGCTCCGGCTTCATCCCACAGACCAAACACATGACTGTTAGGTTAATCGGTAACACTAAATTGTCCCTAAGTGTGAGACAGAGTGAATGGTTGTTTGTCTCGACAAATTGTGACCAGTCATAAAACACACTTTTTCATAAGTGTGTCCCAATAAAACTTTTTCTCTTCCAATACGATATCAGAATGAATTCTAGAACTTTTATTACTTGTTTTGTTATGTGGAATGTTAAAAGTCTTGCTCGAGTCAAACAGTAAACAATAGTCAACACCAGTATGTATGAGAAAAGCTGACACATTATTAACCAATGGGTTACATATATTTCTAATTAAACATAAGAACATTCTACAATTAAATAAATTAAATAAAAAAATAAAATGTGAGACCCTGAAAATTATTTTTAAAAAGTCTAATAAAAACAAAGTATACCTTTTAGAATGTAAAATAACAATTCATGGTCTTTTTTATTCAGGATCCCTGGCTGCTGCATAGAAACCCTGAGCAGACTTCTGGAATGGGCTGCTTGTATCAGAGAGTTTAGATGCAGGCTGATATAATCCAATACTCGTTTTTTGGCTAATATCGAACCAATATTGATATTGGATCGGGACAACCCTACTGTTTCATATAAAATTCATTACTTTCATCATTTTTAAAATGTTCTATTCTTGATTAGTTCAAAAGGCTACCCATGACATCTGATTTGGATATTTTCATGACTGGGAAAAAATTGGTATTAAATGAGCTAATGACAAAGTATAAGATATAATTCTGTATCTAAAATCCGTCACAAATTTCTTTCACTCTCTCTAACTACTCAGCCACAGCCGCCCCGAACAGAACCATCAGAACAAACGAGTTAACTTTGACCCATTTAAGAAAACATACATGACTATCTAATTACTATGGATACACTGTTTGTGATAAAATAATTATTAGTGGTCACATGTCCCCAACATGACCCTGTCTACCCCATATTTTGAGAAGCACTAAGTTAAGCTGTGCAGCAAGGTGGAGCAGTTGTGACCCCTAATTTACACTAGATGCGGTTTCAAGCACCATAATCAACGAGAGTATTTACACTGGCTCCACAGGGCGGCAGCGAGCGGACGCTGGAGCTGCTCAGCATCCGTATTTTCAAAATAATTCACCAAAGACAGACCATTTTCTGTTGGAATCCCAGCTATATTGATAAATATATGGATATATTTATACACAAATGCTGTCAAAGGTTCACAGTTTCAACTGTGTTTGGAGTCCGTCTTCTACAGAAGGAATTATTTTGCTCTGACTTCACTGGATTTATTGCGTGATCTCGCATTACCTGCACACGCCGCTCGGACCTCCTCTGTGCTTCTCACTGGAGCGGAGCGGACGCTGTATAAATTGGCAAACGAACGGCTGCGAACTGCGCACCACACCGGAGAGGAACCACACTACATCTAGTGTAAATCAGGGGTTAGAGTTGTTGCAGGTTCACCTCCAGTCTGGGGTCTTCTTATGTAGTTTACATGTTCTCTCCGTGCATGCATGGGTTTTCTTCAGGTACTAAAGTCTCCTCGCTCAGACCAAAAACATGCATGAGGTAACTCTAAACTGTCCCTAGGTGTGAGTGAGAGGGTGAATGGTGATTTGTCTCTGTGATGGACGTGTGACCCGTCCAGGGTGTACCCCGCCTCTTACACTGTGACTGCTGGCAGATAGAAACCAGCTCCACTGCAACTCTGTACTGAAAAACTAGTAAAGAAAATGGAAGGATGGATGAGTTCTACTATTGCTGCAACATTAAGCTTTATTCACAGGGAGCTGCTATCTCCAGCAGTCATTGTGTGAGAGGTGGGGTGTACACCTCTCCAGCCATAGGTCTATAACAGGGCTTAAGTTTCATTAGAAAAACAAAGTATCTGACTGCAAGATGTAAACAGATTTGGTGGTGAAAAGTATTTTGTGCACCTCACAGTTCTTGCAGCTTGTTAAAGTCCAATAAAATATTCCAGCAGGGTTTGACAGTAATTACTTGTTTCTACACCCACACCGGAAGCTTGACTGTTTTTCTTCTATTAAATGTTGTCTCCTGTGCAGTAAACCGTGTCCTTCCTGCTGTGTTGTGTTTTGCAGATGAGGACACTGAAAGCTGCGTGAAAAGACCCAAAAATGCTCCTAATGAGCTCGACGGTCGACCTGCTGGGAGGGCCACCACACGGCCTGGAAGTCAGAAATGCGGACCCCTCCCGCAGGCGCCAGCTGAGCACCAGCCCTTCTTCAACCGCCTCTACAAGGCCGTGGCTTGGAAGCTGGTGTCGGCCGGGGGTTTCGGCCCCAACTTGGACCACTTTGAAATACTACGGAGCTGCGTGGAGTCGTGTAAACAGACCCTGACGTGTGTGTTTGTACCACTGAAGGACATTACCGGGCTCCCTGCAAGCCGAGCACAGAAGGAAGGCCACGTGTGTGAAATCCGCTGCCAGATGGTCTACATGGGCACAGGGTACGGGCGGGACGAGCCCGCCGCCAGAGCCATGGCCTCCAAAGAAGCCCTAAAGGTCTTTCAGGGGCGTAAAGTGATGGTAAAGATTTGCAGACGGCGATACAAAGGGAAGGATGTGGAGGATCTGATGCTCCTGGATGAACAGCCTCGGAGTCAGGGCTTTCCTCCGGCACTCAGCTACCCCTTTCAGGATGAGCAGCTCGAACAGGGGTCTTCATAGAAACATGGACTACCTGCTGTAGAGCTACTGAAGGAACTCATTATCGTCAGGACCAGACTGTTATTCCGCTGAACATTACCGTTAAACCCAAGGTTCATTCATGCATCCTAATGTGATTCCAGCTCTGCTTTGTTTTATATTACAGAGAAACATTTCTGCTAGATCACCAAATCAGAAAATCAGCCTTTAATCTGCAAAAAAATGACACCACAACTCATTCAGACTTGAGTTTTCTGATCTTCATCTACATCAGATTGTGTTCAGCATTCTTTTAAATGTCACAGTCTGATTAAATTAATGCCACAATAAAGCATTTTGACATCAGAGGAGAAATTATTCCATTATTTTGGAATAAAATGTATTTTTTGCTAATGGCTGACATTAGAAGCAGTGTAGCCATAGTTCACTTACTCCAGTCTCTAGATGAAACCTGCTTTGCGATTTTATTTGACATTTATTTTGGATTATTTATTTTTTAGAGTGTTATAACTTGTAAGGTTCTTGATTTACACAAACTCAGTAGTAACATGTTATTTTACACATTTAAAAACGCAGCAGACAGAAGCCAAACCACTGAAACGTTTTAAAATCTGTTTTTTGATTAAAGCAATTTAGAGCATAAAACAAATGATCAGATTTATCTAGCTCAGTATTTCTTTTTGAATTGTTCCCATTAACATTTAGAATCAGGGTTGTTTCCTTTGACAGGTTAGAACACCGTTCTTGTTAATAAACTGCACTTTAATTGGTTTTGAGCAGGACCAGACCTTACTGAAGTAGTGCCAATAAAGTTCTATTTTTTTTTATAAGTTGGAAACATTTCTTATTTCTTTTAATGGGTTTAAAGTTGTGTTGACTGTGTTCTGTTCAGATATTCTATAATTGAAATATTTTCAGCCATAATACCCTGAATAGTAATTTGTATTGAATGACACATGGATCTGCAGTGAGAGTAATAAGATGACTTTTTAAAGTTTTTTTTACTGTAGAGATTTCTCCTTTAGCGCTCTGAAATGCTGTCTAACTACAGTAGCTGTTTTAAACACTTTGGTTTCTATTTTGTTCCAACGTAAATGTTTAAAACACAGATTTGAGATGTTTAATATACTGCCATTCGAGCTGTAAGAATATTGTTTTAGACCTGCAGTGTGTACAGTTACGATGTGTTTGAGGGTGAAGTGCTGCTGTTAAAGTGTGATTTAAGTTTTTTGTTTTTGTTTGAGTTGATGCTGAAAGGGCTAATATTAAAGTGGGACTATCTCTGCTCTTTCATGTTGTTGTGTTTACACCCAGTAGTCCTGTTTCTTTATGTTTTTAAATAAAAAATAACCAAGAATCTGTGATGTGAGAAAACATATTTCACCAGCAGTAAAATGTGGTTTGTATCACAAGAAGCAATGAAATTTTTACACAAGGTGGAATCATGAAAAGGTCTGACCAAGTCACAGATAATACATTTTAAAGTTAGCTAAAAAATTAATCCTGTACATGTATATAATTAAGAATACAATATGTTGGTGGAGTGGTTAGAGGGGCTGCATGTCAGGGAAGGTTGTAGGGTCACTTCCTGGCCCGACCTTTTATGGAGTTTGCTTGTTGTGCTCTGGTTTTCTCCCACAGTCTGTCTGGTTAATTGGTAACTCTAAACTGTCCCTTGGCTGGTTGTGTCTTTTGTCTCATTGTGTCCCTGTGATGGACTGGAGACCTACCTCCACACAGTGACTGCTGGAACTAGACCCCAGCTCTTTATGAAAGGCAGATAAACCCTACCAGTCAAACGTTTGGACACTTTCTCATTCAACGTTTTTAGGTTTTTCTTTTTTTTCCTTCTTTGTGGATACAGGGGTCATCCAGACTATAAAGCAGAGGTGCCCAAAGTGGGGACCGTGGGCCAAAATTGGTCACCAATATGTTGTAATGTCCCGTTGTCCTCTGCAGAAACACTGTATTACCACTGAGTCAATGTGAGGAGCTGTAGTGCAGATATTTGACTATCTTAAAATTATATTAGGATTAAACATGAAATAAAAGTAACTAAAGGAGATACAGTATTTAGATTTCAGCACACATGTAGAGTTAAACACTTTATAAGACCGCAAGTACTCAGATTTTATCAACTTATGAAATGTCCCATGAGCCTTTGCTGCCTGTATGTCAAACGTTCTCCAAATGCACGTGCTAATAGAACAAAGAAAACGTGGGCCACCGTACACTGCACTGGCTCCTAGCTTAATCATAAAAAATATTATATATTAATATAATATTTGCATTTCATGTATTATATTATTGCATTTGGTCCGCAGCCCTTGAATAGATTTTGATTTTGGCCCTCTTGTGGAAAATGTTTGGGCACCCCTGCTATAAAGGAACACATGAAGTGTTGAACAAACCAACATGTTTAGGATTTTAGATTGTTCAAGGTGGACACTTTTTGCTCTTACCATTCTCTCAACCAGCTTCCTGAGGAACTGTAATCACCTGGAATAGTTTCCCAACAGTCTTGAAGGATTTCTAAATAAAAGTGTGTGCACAGCTGTGGTCAGAGCAAGGCTGGCTTTGAGGGGTCCGAAATCTGGAGAATATTTTGGTTGGTTTGGTGCTTTTAGATTTGCTACACAGTTCCTTACAGTATGTGTTCCTTCATAGTCTGGATGACTTTAGTGCTGATTTGCAATGTAAAAGAGGAAAAGAAAAGGGACACTGAATCAGAGGGTGTTTCCAAACCTTTAACTGGTACTGTATGAAATAAAACAATAGGACTGAGCTCCTCTGGACTCTGAGGTTGTTCCTGAGATGTGGAGCTACTCTTCCAGTTTGGGATCACAGCACCAAGTGATCCAGAGACCACTGTCATTAGGGTTTGACTCTCTACAGCAGAGGTGTCAACATTATTTTGACAGAGGACCACATGAGTGTTATGGTGGCCCTCAACAGGCCAATTGTAATTAACTTCAACACTTCATGTTTAACTTTGACTAAACAGAAATCGTCCCTTTCCTTGTCTCATTGCTAAGGATGAGCACGGCTAACAAGCAATAACTGAGCTCTACGTGGTATTTCCTGCATAGAAACAGTGTTTTAACACGTCCACTGAGAAGTACTACATGTGTAACTGACTAAATGTGAAGTAAATGATACAGAAATACTGTTGAAGGTAAAAGTAAGTTTTACTTGCTTTTGAGTTGTGTTAAGTCCTGAATTCTGAACTTTCCCACATTCTGACAGGGGATTTCCATGTATAATCAACATGCATTATGGGAGATGTAATGTATGCTCAATGCTGGCTTTAAAGCAGCTTATTTTGAGACATTAATATGAGACGGTAAACTAAATTGTGCAGGAAGCCACAGTTACTGAAAGCCAACGGCTCAGAGGAAAGGTATTATCTTTCACAATTAATTCATACTTTTACATTCAAAGCCTCTGATGTGTCCCATCAGTGTATCAATGCTTGGCACTGATTAGTCTAGTTGATTGTACATGTTAGCTTTGTAGAGATCTAATAGAGTCCTGTGTGAATTGGTAAATGAGGACAGATTGTAGAGTGAAGAGCTTTGGGGTTCTAATAAGTACAGTCCATTTACCAAGTTAAATGTGTTTATTTTGTTATGTTGAATCACAAATTTTACAAGTTTACTATTGCTATAAAAACTATTTTAATTTTTAATTAAGTAAAAAAACAACTATCACCCCTGCTGCCTTCTGTAGCTTAATAGCTATCACAGTCTGGATCTGGACTGTCCTGCCAGTCTCCACCCCCAGGTGGAGACCCCCAATTTGACTGCAGGACTTCCAGCCCATACTCAGCACATGTTCCAGCCTGGAGCACCTTCTCATTTATTCTCCAACCTCAGAGTCTGCCTGCATCTTTCATCCTTCTTTCTACTATGTGCTGGGCGGTCTCAGGAGCACCTTCTGCACAGCCTGTCTTGGGTCTTGTTTGGTGTGGTAGACCCTAGTCTCTGCTGGTCTTGTGCTGCCGTGATTAGTGTTTCTGTGCTGGCTTTCAGTCCAGCCCTGTTTAGCTACTAGCAGGACATTTCATAAATAAAAGTCTTGTCTTTTTTCTTCATATTGTCTCATTGTTAATGTGAAGAAAGGGATCTATGCCTCCATGATATATGATAAGATTAGTGTTTGTGTGAGTGTAAGAGAGAAAAGCAAGATAAATAAAATATATAAATTATGAAAATTGTCAAGAATGAATGTTCCTTAGACTCCAGGTTCAGGAAATAGAATAGTTATTTGTATGTTCTCTGAAAAAGTCTTGGCTACCTGTCATTTTTCTCAGAGGTTAGATAGGGCAGCACGATGGTTCAGTGGTTAGCACTGTGGCCTCACAGCAGGAAGGTCTTGGGTTTGACCCCTGGTTTGGACATGCATCTTCTCCTCGCGCTTGCATGGGTTTTCTCTGGGTACACTGGTCTCCCCCACACCCCCAAAATAGGTTGCCTTCAGGTCTATGATCTCAGTGTGGAGTGATTATGCTTTGGACAGTGTAGGTGTGTTAATCTGCCTATTATTGAGTGGTCAGTCTCTTTTAATGTGTTTTTTAATGAGTGAGTCGGTGTCCATGATGACAACTTTTGGGAGTATGGATATTATGAACTGATTTTATATTGACTGTGATTGTATGCTCTTTTATTGTGTATTTATGGTGCTTTTTAGTTATGTTTTATTTTTTGATTGAATAGCATCCAGCTGCTCTTATTTTATCTTTTATTTTATCTATCTTTAGAATATTGTGTTGGCTGGGTCAGGGACTACAGGTGGAAATTAGCACCTAGAACTATAACCTGATACAGTGCATCTTTCCTTGCATGGCTAATGTGTACTGTATATGGTTCCTGTTTTAAATCAAATCTATCTATATAAATAATGGTTAAAAAATTAAAGAAAGATCTAAATATTTCTAAAACCCATGCAGTTCAAACAGGATCACCAACGACTACTTATGCAAATAATAATGAGTCAGTTCCTAATTAAAGACAGATTTTAGAAAATGTAAACAAAGATTATTTTCCTCTTTGTGACATTCATGCATGATATCCCTGCCCAGTTGGAGAATGGTTTATATTTGCCTCCAGGCCTCATTAACACAGCTGACTGACCAGTAATCAGTCATCTGCACAGTTTTTTTCTCCTCATTAGACAATGTGAAGACAAGCACAATAAATCTGATTGTTAATTCCTGAAGTGGACTCATCTCAACTGTGGCTCCTACTTCTTCATCCAATTTTATATAATCTGTATTTTTCTTCAGTTCATGTCATTCAGAAACATGTTAATTATCATAATTATACAGACATGTCCTTATGAGACCCTGACACAGACTCTCGAAACTCAGTTACGCAATATATAAATTATAAAACTGTGTGGATGTAGCACAACGTCTTAGTTAAAACAGATATACTCATCTGAAATCCAAAGTGGTAAACAGACTACAGCTGATTAAAATGCAGATGACTGTACATTCCTCAATATCAATGAGTAACACATTAATGGATAGTTCAGTCAAAAATATCTCAATAGTTAGTGTCTTACCAGCTGTGACAGCAGTCATACGGCCTTTCCCAATCAGTGGCTCCTCCCTCGCCCTGCTCCCTACTCCCTACTCCCTACTCCCTACTCCCTACACACTACACTCTCTGTGAAGCCCCCCCGCAGCTGAACTGAGTCCCCTTGATGGCACTGTAAAGTCTAATTATTCACCCTCTGGTTTTGAGACGGCCTCTCCTCACACTACCGGAACAGGAAGCTGTCGTTACCATGGTAACAGTCCAAGCTCTGGCAGCG
>JARVJO010000164.1:30670185-30682675 GCA_031762555.1 Cynodonichthys magdalenae | reverse complement strand
AAGACCAGTTCAAGAGTTTTTTGGAGCCCAGATAATAAAGAATTACAGTAGTCCAGCCTAGACCTGATAAATGCATGAAAAAAAAGTCCTGTAATCTTTGATGTATAGGACAACAACCAATTTTCTTCTTCCTTGAAATTACTATTGTCAATTTGTAGCGGTGAAAGTATCTGTTTTGCGTCAGTCCAGGTTGTAATGTTTGAAAAAAACATTTTTATTTATGTTGAACTCAATGTGGCACAGTGTGTATATCAGAAGGTGTAATGATTGCAACACATCTGTTTTTAGCTAATATACACTTCAGTTTTCTTGCATCCGGAAAAAAATTGTCCTATTTTTATTTTTAATTTGTTTGTACCTTTCTGTTTCTATAGGACTTTATGGTGGAATGTACGCTTTATTTCTAATAAAAAGCACTTCAAAATAAAGCAACAACACAAAATGCAAAACAGCACGACAGTATTAATGTTTTAAACAGTTTGCACAATTGTAAATAAAGATAAACACTTATTTTCCTTTTATTAAGGTCCATTTATTAACATAATCTTTCATCAGTTTGAAAAGCTAGCTTTAAAAGTCTCCAGTTGATCCAAATCAACAATGACTTTCTTTATCTGAAGCTTTGCAGCCACATAAATAAAGCTGTCAGTGTGTTGAGACAACAGATCTGTTGTTTTCACATCTCAAGTGTTTAAAGGCAGGGAGGTGTGCTTGACTTATCAAACCACTTTAACCTCTAACACAGCAGCTATTAAAAATAAATATTACAGTTTGGCTTAATGTTTTTCAGTCAGCAACCATCAGTCCAGTAACTAACGACTGGCTGATGGTCTTATTTTTGTAAACCACAAACTCACTGGTTTGTGATGACTTTGGTCTGAATCCAAGGAGTTACTCAAACATTTTGACAAAAAACATCAAATCTGTGCCACCAGCACCAATATAATAAGCTTCAGACAGCTTTGAGTCTGTGTCTGAACAATAATGTATCCATTGATGTAAAAAGGCAGCTGTGGTGTCACTAAGTTGATTTCATCCACCAGTTAATCCATGAGGAACGTTTCTCTAAAGCAGCACGACTGCTTTTCTTTGGTTCTTATGAACAATTTGGAGCTGATTAAATGTGGCTTCTGTCCATCAACAAGCTTAAATTAGGCTAATAACTGCACAGAATATTCACAGTGTAACAGTAGGGTTGTTTTATAGGGGTGTAAATCACCAGCTTTATCACGATACGATATTACATCGATATGCTTGGATGACGATTTGATATTTCTTGATATCACAAAGTCTCTCACGATATGATTTTGATTCAATTCACAAGTCTGTGATCGATATAATGTAATATCATATGCCCATCTAACATTATGACTCCGTTAGATGGGCATATGATATATATTCACATCGAGAATATGATGACGTTATAGATCGATATTTTCATTTTGCCTCAATATACCTGAATCATTACCCATTCAAATCGATTTATCGATATAGATCGATGTATCGTTACACACCTATTATTCTAAAGTCATACCAGAGTTCATATTTCAAGTTTAGATCGTTTAAAAAATTGATAAACAATATAGAAGTGACAATTATTCATTTTTTTAAAACTTTTTTTTACCCCCAGATGCCTAAACTGCAGTGAACTGACTCATGAAAGGTTTTAAACCAGATGTGTTTTTTATCCTATTTCTTATTTTTATCATGATAAAGATAAGTTTTTACAGAAACTGTTGATAATTTAAAAACAAATAAATTACAGATTTTTGGTCAAATAAAAAGCAGCAGGACCAACACCTGACCAGTGGGTTGATTCTCTGTCCAGTTGTTAAACTCTGTTCCCTGCTTGTTAACAGAAAACTTCCTAGCATGGATTAGATGGATAATAGTTGCTTCATCTAATGAGTTATTTATTCCTGTGTTTTATTTTCTACTCTTTTTACAGCCTGTACTTGTTCAAGTTGGGTTTGGCCCCTCAGATCCAGGATCTGTATGGAAAGGTTGATTTCACCGGTGAGTGAGTTTGTATCAGAAAGAGTCTGTCTGTTTTTATATTTATTTTTAGATTGTAATCCAAACATTACAAACGTCGTCTTGTTTCCAAAGCTACAGTTAAGTTGTTCTCACCATGAAGCTGTAAGTGAAAAGAGCAGAGCCTGAAGAGAAATGTGAAAGTCATTAGTAACTGAGAGCTTTTCCTGTCGGTGGAGTTCCTGCTCAGCTGCCTGTCCCAGAGCCAGTCTCAAGAATCTGATTATCACACGAGCCAGGAACAGTCTGTCTCTACGGCCCCCCATTTCCCCCTCGCTCTCACTCTGTTTTCTTTCTCTTTTTTTCTGCACCTCCTGCATCTGTTCCTTCTGCTCGTACAGAGGAGGAGATCAACAACATGAAGAGTGAGCTGGAGAAGTATGGGATCCAGATGCCCGCCTTCAGCAAGATTGGCGGCATCCTGGCCAATGAACTTTCAGTGGATGAAGCTGCATGTAAGAGGGGGGGTTGGCAGGGTCATAGAACTTCAGATTATGAACGTTTGTTGATGCATAATATTAAAATAAAATCACAAGTTGAGTTTCCATTAATAAAACAGTAGGTAAAAGAAAGTTTGTGTTTAAACAGCTGCTGTCACATTAATGGATGAACATTCACAGGAACAACAGGTTCTTTGGATTATAAAAGAATAGTTTGGTCATTTTTGAAGTGATGATCTGTGAAACAGTAGCTATGTTTACATGCACAAAATTCTTTGATCGGATGGAAACGTATTCAGATTAAATAATCCGAATGCATTGTTTACATGGACACAATCCGATCATGAGGAGTGCATACATGCACCGGCTTCTATTCAGAATAAAAGTACTCATGACATGCGCAGAGAAAACAAAGAAGAAGAAGTTCTATTTTAATGATGAACATAAACGTCTTCTGATTGCCCAAAATGGACCTGCGACAGGTTTTAATAACAGTGGAGACATTACTGCTCTCCCTGGATGAGCTACAGGTGATGCCCCCATCTGATTACTTATGTCCATGTAAACGTAGCTAATTATCAATAATGAGTACATTGTCAGACATGATATCGATTATAGAGAACAAGAGTAATAAAGACAAAAGAAAAATTCGGTCTAATGGCTAGACCATAAACATAAAATATACCTAAACATGGCACCAGAACCCAGAAGTTGAAACTACAAAAGATGTGTGCCCCCTAGTGGCTGGCTGCAGTACAACGTTTGACTTCTTCCCCTACATGTAAACAAATACACTCATTTTCTAAGAAAATAAAAAAATGCATTTGTTAATTCATGTAGCTCTTACTTGCTGCTGTATGTTAAAATATGCATATTTAAAACATTTAAAGTTTTATTAAGCCTCATATAACTAATTAAAGAGTAATGTGATTGTGATCTCTAGTGGGGGCATGCTGGTATGTGTTTATTGGACGTGTAAAATGACTCCTGCTGAAAAACGTCATACTGCTGTAATATTAGCACAGACTTCTGTGCTTGATTCATGGCTGGACTTTCCTGTTTGACTCTAGTGTTTGGACATGGAACTGCCTCCATCATTGCTCTGAGGCTAAGGACAGATGAGTGACAGGACGGGGACACTTCAGGGGACCAATCAGATTTCAGTTGGGGATAATGCCCCTGTGGCCCCGCCCCTAGAACTGCCCCTGAATTGAGGATTGGTGTCATTAGCCGTTAGCCTGGTTCTTTGGTGGACTTCGACCTCTTTGTGAATTACTCTGTTATCTAAGACTGATATCACAGCTGATAAGGTACTATCTCCTGATAGGTATTTGACAAAACCTCCTTTTAAAAAAGGCTAAACTATCACTTTAAGAGGTAAAACAAAAGGATATTTATTTTCTAATGTTAGTTTAGGCTAACGGAAAAATGAGCTAGCAAATAAAGTAGTATTTCTAAAAGTTCAGGACATTTTAAAAACTAAAATAAGTCTACATATTTTCATGAAATCTTGTTTCTCCTTGAGGTTTCTTTCAAAAACATTTTTTCCAAGACCTCATTACTTTTACACACTAATTAACACCTCTTGTTTGATTCATTCATGGGAAAGAAATATTGTGGTTTTATTAACAGTACAACTGTAAAACTGTAAATGTGTTACCTAGTGAGCAGAAAGAAAGGCTACTTTGAGAGGAGCAGATTAGTGGTTTTCTGCTGGCTCTTAGAAAACCATGGTAGAAAAGAAAGATGTCCTGTTGGTTTGTTTCTGAAAATGATACAAATACTTCATATTTAGTTACCTGTGAAAGCTAAAATAAATCCATCCTTATTCCTCAGTACATGCTGCTGTGATTGCCATCAATGAGGCCATAGATCAGGGTGTACCAGAGAGCACGCTGGCCGCCATGCAAAACCCCAACGCCATGCTCAACACCCTGGATCCTAGCTCAGCCCAGCAGTACCACAACACCCTTTACCGGGCCAAGGGGGAGAAGGTGGCCAACTCCCGCAAACGGGTAAGAGTTGATTAGCTCTAAGAGAGCAGGTGAGGGGCTTCATGTGTCAACAGTTGATATGCACAAATTAAGTGCACCGGGGTCCACGCACACGTTGGACTGTATCAAAATAAAGGTTGTGTGAATGTTTGAGTAAAATCCAGACTTAAGACCTGCCATGACAATGTGCTTACTGACTCACAAAATGCATTTTTGGTGTTTGCTTTAGCCCTTATTCCAGAACTTGTTCCATAGCGATTCTGGACCCACAAGACCCTTAGTTGTATCCGGGCCTGATTAGACCTAAGCTACTGCTGCTTGTTGGCTGGTTCACTGACTGGGAGGTTCAGTACTGTTCCTTTGAGTTTGGTGTAGTCCATTGTTGTTGTCGCAGATGAAACAAAATAAGATTTGCTTGTGTTTTATATATATTTTTGATCCCGTCCACATCGAGACATCTCTCTGCTCGGCTTCAGCTGTTGTTTAAAAGAGTTTCTTTGACTCACAGTCCAATAAACTCATTTATCGGCACCTAGACATCATTTTTGCTCGTGCAGTTATTTGCATATTTAAAGGCGTGTCGGGGAGGTGTCTGAGATGCACTCAAAACCTGAGATCTAAAGGAAAGGATTGAAGAAACGTGCGCACATTTTGATAAAGCTGGATTATTACTGACATTCTCACTTTTTTGATTTTGTCTGTTTGCCATCTTTCAGTATGAAAGTTGCACACTCTGACACATGAGGTCAGTATTAACTGTTTTAGAATCAAAGCTTCTAAAACCTGAGATCAAACCAGGACCTCTGTGGACATTTTTGTGGCAAAAACACAGATTTGTGCAGTTTTGGTCCTGCAGACATTTGGAGCACAAATGTAATCCCATAATCCATCAGACAGCTCATGATCAATCTGAACAGTATTAGGCAGGTAAACTGTTTTGTTGGCACTTTTTATTTGTTAGAGCTAACTATGAAACTTGAGAGCAATGTAGTGAAGTGGAAGTCCAAAGACCCGGTGTGCTGCAGGTCTTAAATGTTGTCCTGGTTCAACACCCCTGAACATGAGTGCTTAATTAGTGGTCCTCTGCAGACCTTGATGACAAACTGAGAAGGTAGATCATGTGTTTGAATCAAACGTGTTAGAGCAGGGACAAATCTAAAACCTGCAGCAGACCGGCCCTCGAGGACTAGAGTTGGACATGCTGGGGTGTACAGGGTAGTTTTTTTTTTCTTTCTATGAAATGATGCAAACATTATATGGTTTGGCACAGCATAAAATAGTTAATAATTATTAAAACTGTCATGATGAACAGTGTTCTCTGCAAATCCACTTTTCTGGTTCTGGATTTCAGATGTCTTTTATTAATTAGTTTTGTGTTTTTGTAGGAAGATTGCCCTCGATTTTTGTGAAATCTGTTTACACAATCTTTTTCACAACAGTTCTTCCTCATTTTAGTTCTGTTTTCTGTGTCTTCAAGCTGCTCCGACAGTTTGATGTATATTTATCCTTGAAGCGAAGAAAATATTTAACTTTAATGATGCAATTTCAAAAAGAGCAGAAGCTTAAGAAAGCACTGGTGTGTAATGTGGGATGCATTTACAATCACTGTTTCACTGTGTTGACAGGTCTGTTAGAATCCTTCTCGCTGTGAGAAATAAGCTGAGAATACTTGGGACGCAAATGATCAATTCATTAATTAATCTAAAGTTGATTGATCTTATCGATCAACTAACGATTCATTAAAGTGGCCATTTTCTTTAAAACCTCCATAACATGAAGGATTAATCTTTTATAATACAATGACTTAAAAAATGAAGCAGATCAATATATTTTAACAATTTGTTTCCCAGCTGGGTTAAATACTGACTGAATTAACAAAAATGTGGATATTTCACACATTATTAGGCTGGACTTTTTACAACAAAACAAATCTATTAGGCTGCTGAATGGAGGAAAACAGATGAAAAGAATAAAATATGATTTTTAGATGAAAAACTATTATTAATTATTATAATTAGACTTTATTTACACTTAGAATTTATGATTTTTCTCTGATTCTTTTATTTTTTGCGGCCTTCTTGGTTCTCTCTGTGGCTGAAACAACAGATTATTTATTTTTTTACTCTGAGAGGAAAGTGGGTTTTCTATTTTCGGCTTGAGAGAAGGATGAACCTGACGGTGGATTGAGGTGTTTCCTGCTCCCAACACAACGCATCAAATCGGACTGTCATTTTAAGAAAATAAAATGTGGCGTACACTATTTATCATAACTCTGGTTCTACTTTGCCTAACAACACAGTTTAAAAAGTGGTTTAAAGTTTCAGCTGCAGGGTGAACGGGGGAATAAAGAGCAGGTGGTTCACATTAAGAGAAGGTCTACCTTTCTGGTCAGAGTGATTTAAATGGACCATGTATTGAACTTTAATCTGATAAACCATTATTTGACAATCATAAGTCGATTAATTGTTTGCATTCCTAGAGAAAACGGAATGTAAAATGGTTTAAGTACTGTAAAGTAAATAAAAAGTGTAAAAAAGTCAGCCTTGTTTTTCTTTATGTTTGTGTTGCAGCAAATGGAGAACGCTGATGCAGAGAGGGATGTCTACGACGAGCTTCTCACCCAGGCTGAGATCCAGGGCAACGTCAACACGGTCAACGGTAAGCCCGGTGACGACGTTTCTTCACAGGTCGGTCCACATGTCCTGGTTTCTGTGGCACACCGATGAAATGTTGTCCTCTCTCCAACAGTGAGCAACGCCCTGAATGCAGCTGAGCAGGCTCTGATGGGTGAAGACGAGGAGAAGCTGTACTCCGCTCTGAAGGCTGTTGGCGTTCAGAACCTGCAGCCTCAGAACAAAGGCTGGTACCTCAAACAGCTGCAGGGTGAACGGGAGAATAAAGAGCAGGTAGTTCACGTTAAACTCTACATGACCACTGGTTCCAGGGTTTGTTCTCAACATTCTCTCTTTAGACCTCTCCGGGAGAGCCTTTAACGAAAGATGAGCTGCAGAGCGGCGTGGACGTGGCTAATGAGGTTGCAGAAGGCTACAGAAAGAGTAAGACCTTCACATGTAAAAAATAAACCCGCCTGTGCTGCTTCTTATAACTCACGTTAATGTCGTGTGTGTTAAGTGTTGAAGGCAGTGGAGCGCATCAACAGTGCCATCAGAGCAGGCGTGCCAGAGAAGACTGTGGGGGAGCTGATGAACCCCGACGCCCAGCTGCCTGAGGTCTACCCGAGTGCTGCAGATCTCTATCAGAGGGAGCTGGCATGTCTGCAGCAGCAGAGCCAGGAGGTGCTTAAAGGAAACACACAACAGAATCACATACCTGCACCATTTTAACCATATATGTTGTCCAGCGGCTTCAAGGGTTTCAGTCCACATGGGGTCATATGTAGGCTGGTTACATCATGGGACAAACACATCCCACAAAACCCTTAAAACAGAGGCTGCGTCTCGAGAAGCCTTCGTGGCCAAAAAGAGAAAAAAGAAAAACGCTGTGTTTAAAAAAAGTTATCACACAACGAACAATTTGTTGTTCAGTAACTTAGCTGATGCAGTTCATTCTGCGATACAAGTACTGATACAAGAGCTTTTTTTTTTTTTTTGGTCATTTATCTGACTTGATTTAAGTACAATACAGATTTTAAGCAGTCCTTGGTGTAACAATGATCACAAACGATGAAGCAGTGACAGCTTCGTGACTAAAATTAAAACAGATTACAAGCATCTGTCATCCAAAAACAAGACTGTTTCATTTAACAGTCGTTATATTCAGCCTAACTGGACTGTGGTGGGTGTGGCCTCCTTGGGCCATCATGGTCTATGTGCAGCCCCTGGATGAGGCTGGACTGACATGATGACATCATAAGATCTCTTCTCCTCTGTGGTCATGTGACTGAGGGTAACAAACCCTCCAACAAACTAGACCCCTGTAATGGGGGACGTTAAGCTGACATTTGGTGAGGCCTTTGTTTCAGCCAACATTGAGGCAAAGTTCTCTGAGTCGTACATCAGTTCAGAGAAGTTATTTAAAGTAATTCATGGAGAAACTGAAGTTAAAGCTCAAATCATCCACAAAACTGTACAATAAACTGGTGCTGACATATTTCTTAAAACAAATACTGCTACTTTAACTTAAACTAGAAATACTGCAGCATGTTTTCATGCAATCATTGAGTAACTCCTAGTTAGAACATACAGTTACATTTAGTCTGTACTCAGAGTACATTTCATTACTCAACAATTTAATGTGTTGTTGCAAAATGACTTCATTGTTAATCAGTTTTAATAATCAAATACTAAATTTAAGCAACCTGAAGTTGCAACATAGATCTGCACACAAAAGCAATGACTGATTAAATGTTAAACTTTCATTTAACTGAGTTGTTATTAATCTAACATGACACATAAAATCCTGTCGATCAGGTTAATCTACTCTGTTTTACCTTCATTCACACCAACATGTCATATTCAGCTGTTTGTGAGAACAGCTGCAAACCTTTATCCATTGTTTTAACTTCTGCAGACTTTTTTAGGTTTCTTGAAGGGAAAAAGCTTATAGTTTATGGTTTATGGTTAGTGGGGATGGATAAAGAACCCATATGAGTGGGGGGCCTCGTAATTGGACCCATTGCTCCTCCCCAAAAAGACACTACGCTTTGATCAAACCTTCGTGTTCCTCTGATGAAGGACACCAGGTTAGAAACACTCAGTGTTCTGAGTTTCTCAGGATCCATAAAGGGGTCTCCAAGAATTATTTTCCTTTGACTGCAGAGAGGTCTCTAATTCAAAGCCACAGGCATCACACAGACCATTGTCATGGAGTCCCATCACCATTTTGTGGTGGTTGAGCAGATTGTGTCCAGTTAGGACTCCAACTAGTGCGTTTATAGTTTTCCTTGTCAGGGCGATGAGAGCTTTCCAAACCTAAGATTTGGGTCATTAATCAGTTTCTGTGCCTGTCTAAAGGAAGAAAAACTTTATTTCAGCTTCTGACTGCTCAGAGTATCTTGTGTTTGAAATGCACGTTCTGCCCTGTTTTCTTGAAGAATACTCACAAAATCTGCTATAACACACTGCTTGATGGAAATCATGACAAGATGGCACAGAAAAGGCAGGGCAGTTTCTGCAGCGGGGGTGGGGGTGTCACTTGCCGTTCGATTTTGATCACCGATTGGACAGTTGTGACCGGCCCACTGGCTTGACTGACAGGTGTCTTCATGTCATTTACAGAACCAGTTGACCTGAGAATAAAAAAATAACCTGTTTTACACTTTCTACATGTTGGAGATACCATTTGTTTTTGTACAAGACAAAAGTCCTGAGACATCTTTATTTTCGATTTCAGATTTTACCTGCTTTTTAGCTCATTTTCACTCCTGATACCTGACAGAGAAGAGAAGATTTCTCTTTGATAAATAGGGGTGGGAATCTTTTACTATCTCACGATTCGATTCAAAATCAAATTTTTTTTTTTTCAAAACTGATCATGTGAGCACATTAGTTGTTTCCAAAGTGCTTCATTTGCATTTAGCAAACGTTGCACACAGTGTAGCTCATGTCGGTGAAAAACAAAATAAGCCCAAATCTTTGCCTTCAGTGAAGACGGGGCCGGTTGAATCTCTTTTTCCTCCATTTTTGTAGATTCGTCTTTGTTTTGGTGCTTTCTGCGCACACATACTGAACGTTCCAGAACTAGCTGTGTGGTGACGTCAGGACGTCCCACAGAGTCACTAAATGGAGGCTGACAGCCACTGGATTTGCTTTGTTTTTTGTTATTTATTTAAATCAATTTTGGAACTTTTTAAATAGATTCTGAATCGTTGTAAATGAGAATCACGATTCTGATGTGAATCAAACTTTTGGTGCACCCCTATAGTGAAACACCGATCTTTGATCTATAACTCGGAGACAAAACGGCTGCTAAACTTGAGAGAAGCAGTGTTGGGTAGACTCTAGTGCTGGGAACATTAACACGTTATCATGTTAACGGGCCATGGTTGTTGTTCGCAGTGTGAAGTCATTTTGTGGCTGAAATTTAGTTTTCGGTTCTGATAAAGTTCTGTGGCTCAAGTGCAAACTGAGGACTGCAGGAAGCTTAATATAACTCAACCATCTAAATGCTAAATAACATTTTTCAATGACATTGTGGGAAAAACATTTGTTTAAAAGCATAGAAGAACTTTTCTGATTGTTTTGTAGGATGGAATAAATTATTTGTGCTTCATTAGTTTTTCTCTTGTGTATTTATTTTCTGTTTGACACATGAGTAAAGTTTGGACCTCTGTCACATAGGGCAACCTGACCCACCCTGAGCTGCTCGTCGCTGTGGAGATGTTGTCCTCCGTGGTGCTGATGAACCAGGCCATGGACGTTGGAGACCGAGCCGCTCTTTGGAAGCAGCTGTCTAGCTCAGTGACGGGCCTGAGCAACGTGGAGGACGAGTACGCTCAGAGGTTAGTGCGTGTTCGAATAAAGGACCCCCTGATGTGTGCGTGATGAGGTCTTTGTGGTTACAGTGGAGCTGTGTTTGTGCTGCTCAGGTACATGGATGAACTGATGCGTCTGAAAGCTGCAGCCAGAGAGGAAGGAAACGACTTTCTGACCTGGAACGACATCCAGGCCTGCATCGACCAAGTTAACCTGGCTGTGCACGAGGAGCACGAACGTATGTCTCCAACACCAAACCTTTGAACCTGTCCTGCACTGAGACAGCTGAAATACTGTATGAATACTGAGTACGAAAGAAGCCGAGCACAAGCGAAAAGCCAAAAGGAGCTAAAAGTTAACTAAATGTAGCTAAAAACTAGTTCAAATCTAATGGTAGCAAAAAAGATTAGATTTAGATAAAGATTAGTTAAATGCTGCAAGTGTTAGCTGGAAGGATTGCTAAATCCAAAAGTAACAAAAAGCTAGCTAGAAGTAGAAAAGTACTTTCTTGAAGCTAAAAGTTTCAAAACTAAAGCTAAAAGTAGCCAAAAGCTAGCTAAAATCTGTCAAGGAAATATATAACGTATGCTAAAACAGATTTCAAAGAACAACATTTTTTGATGGAAATAAAGAGATCTCTCTGTTTTTATGGGGAAATTTTTGAAAATAAGGTTCTATTTTTTAAGACAAGTTGCTCCATCCCCTGGATGATCTCAATGCTCTGATACATGTATAATGTTTGAAAGGCTAAAATAGAACAAAGTTTGCAAAATGAGGAAAAAACCTGTGTAAATCTGCTGGTGTTTATGCAGGAATTGCAGCTATTGGCCGGATCAACGAGGCCCTGGATGAAGGGGACCCCATGAAGACCCTGGAAATGCTGCAGAACCCTGCAGCCAAGCTCACAGACGTGGAGCCACCTGTGGCTCAGCACTACCACGACATCCTGCTGGAGACGCGTAGAGAGAAGGCTCATGTAAGAGGGGACATTTTCTCCCAGATACCAAATCATCCTTTCTTTACTGTGCTGCAGAAAACAAGATGAGGCAAATATTTCTTCAGTTTTAAGCACTTTACACTGACTCGTGAATGGTTGAAGAATAAAACAGGCTCCTAAACAAACGGAGCAGTGTTGTGTTGGCACAAAAACAATTTTAAATTGGATCTTTAGGCTCTTTGTTAGCAGCAGCCTGTCACGAGGACAAGTTTTCTTTAGTTAAATCTAAGAAAACTCTCAAAGTAAACACAGTTAGACAGAAAGAAACCTTTAGCTCCAACAGGGTGATTCTATAAGCTAGAAGTCCTTTTCTTTTTTAAAGCATGCTACAGCTACCTTATTTTAGATTTGGTATCTCTCTTTTCTTCATCACTACTGTCAGTGTGTCCAAATTCAGGGGCTGGGTCCTCAGAAGACTGAATTTGTCGTCCGCTTGTGTCACAGCGCCGCATCGTAGGCTGTCCAATTTTGACAAATGCGTCCTACCCCTATGACGAATACAATGAATGGACTAAGTGTTCCCTCGCCCGGACGCGGGTCACCGGGGCCCCACTCTGGAGCCAGGCCTGGAGGTGGGGCACGTTGGCGAGC
>JARVJO010000164.1:30624141-30639762 GCA_031762555.1 Cynodonichthys magdalenae | reverse complement strand
TTTCGATACGGCTGAAAAACCACCTCATCCTAGCGCAAAACTATTTTGTCGAAAAAGGGAAGTTTTTTCGAAATTGACGTGTTTCCATGTCAATTTATTTTCGAAATTTTAATTTGCGCATTTTCATGGTCAATGGAAACGCGACTTTTGGTAGAGATCGATGATTACAGGATTTTAAGGCCGATGTCAACTCGATATAGATTATTTTGACATCAGTCTAATCCGATATGTGTTGCTGATTTTTGAAGCCGATCTTACCTTTTCAGATTCCATTTACATGATAAAAATAACTCAATGATAACAAATGTTACACAAGACTCAATTTAAACAAAAAATAAACATTTATTAATAAAAAAACAAAACATATTAATAATAGATGGCAAACAATGTCTCATAAATAATATGATTTTAAAATAAATTCTGAACAAACAAAAGAGTTGTTTGAAAAACAGCATCAACTCTCACTAACAATAAAAACAGTCTGAATTTGTTTGTTTTTATTGTGTCAGTGAGCCAATACAAGAAACCCCACAATATTGTTCAACTGATCTATTGGTCAACCTCTACACTGCTGCTAATTTACTATTTTTATTTTTAGTTGGCCTGTTGATACTTTCACATACCTTTTTGCTACCTTGGTGTTTAGATAGACAGCTCTAATTTTAGCTAACCTTTTACTGCTTTAAGCAGCTTTTTGCTAATTTAATAGTATTTTGGTGCTTTTAGATAGCAGTTACAGTACATCTTTTAGCTTTTGCTAATTGTTTTTCTAACCTTGACTTTTATTGAGAATTCGACTTCTTTTATTTGGTGTTCTGCTACTAGCTTCGACAACTCAGTTTCAACTTCTTCAGGGAAATCATTCAGAACTCAGCGTTTGTACTGAAAAACACAAATGCATTTTCTCTAGTTTTACTTGCTTTAACCTGCTCTAATCAACGTTTTTGCAGATAAAAAACAACTTTCTGTTGTGCAGACATTTATTTTAGAGTTGGTATAACACAGTAAAAGATTCTCTCAATATAAGCTTCTGTTGATCTGTAATGCACAGAATTTATTATATATAAAATTGTATGTTTCTGATGCAAATTTCCAAGCCAGTGTTGACTTCATGCAATAAGAATTACAGAAGGTGCCAGAAGTTAGTTTTTCTCAGTACTCGGCAATAATCATTTTTTAGATTTCAGAGAGTTGAGTTGTTGGTGGTCTTGACATAAATAATCATAAATACAAATGAAAGAACACTGCTGTTACTAAGAGTTACTGAGAATTGTGGAAGCTCATGTGATCGTTCTTTTTCATCTTAAATATAAACCTTATTTTCACATGAGTTCATCACCTCTGACGGTTGTCTCCTCTTTATGGCATCCAGGTGCAGTTTCAGAAGGTCCAGCAGCTTCGGTTGTCTCAGTCTCGGGCTCAGTACTACGGAGGCTCTCTGCCTAACGTCAATCAAATTGGCAACACCAACATCGAGTTTCAGGTAAGACCCTTTAATGCTCAGATCCTACAGGAGCCACACGAACTGCAAAACCTGACCGGAAAGTAGCCACACCTTTCATAAACGGGGAGCAAAATCAAATCTGGGATTCCATTTTACTTTCATGAAGTCAGCTTGTTTTAAAGGCCCAGTTCTTGTCCAGTTCTATAAAACAAGGTGTTGTGGGAGGTTTGCAGGTGTAAGCCCTCAATTTGTTTTATGTGTGCTTGTACATTTTTTGGGAACATTTTAAAGAGTTTAAAGTTTAGTGTCTGGAATAAAATTGAGGTGGATTATTATGAATCACACATTATTTACATTTACTGTGATCTATGAGAATTACAAAAAGAGTCTTAAGCAGTTAGTTTACGTTTCTAAAAAGTAGTAATTAAAAATGTATAAAAAATTATTTTATTTAATAATTGAAACAGCAATTATTTAAATTACGTTTATTACAATTTAATATGAATGAGGCAGAAAAGGCATTGAGTTGTGTGTTGCGTTTGTTAAATAGTTTAATGAACTTGAATTGTATGTGGTGGGATGCAGAAATCTATAACCACTTCTTTTCTGGAAAGCCCACTCTGTTCTTTATTCTTTGTTGAACTTTCTACATCAGCCGTGCAGCTTTATTACAAGCGCAGTGCTGCTGATGTCTGTTTTCTTCCTGTCTGAACTCAGTGTTGAATATTATGGTTAAAGTAAACTGGAGTTTTAACTGAGCGAAAGACCTGAAACAAATGTTTTCTTTGAAACTTTGCTTCTCTTGAGATTCCATTCTGCCACGTTCAAGGTCCTTCTCTCTTTTAGGAGTTTTTCAAGGCTGACTATGTCCAACATCCAGTTCTAATGTGCAACTCACTTTAAAAACAGACCAACAGTAAACCAAACTTACAGAAGTGCAAAGAAATAAAGCTGCTTCTGAGAGTAATAAATAATTCAGATAAGTTTCTGCCTCTGAGGGTGAAGATGGAATAAAATATCAATGCAATAATCCTCAGCACTCTGAGACGTTTCTCTGCTGGATGTGATCTAACAGGATTTTTTTTGCTAGCCCAGTACTCTGTATCTGTGTCAGCTCCCTCAGGAGTGCTGGGATACAGAAGGTCCAGGTAAAGGTGTCCTTGTTTTTGAAAGAATGGCCCTTTTTAAGTGGAGCAGTCTTTGTAGCTCACAGGCAGAAATCAATCTCTGCACTGAGGAAGAAAAACCTTCACACTCAAACAACCCATTCACCTTCTCTACTGTGAGCGAAAGCTGACAAAGTAAATGACTCCCAGATCTCTCTTGATGATGATGATTATTCATTAACCCATTTTTAGTAAGAATTGTAACAAGTACAATACAACTAAGGTTGTTAAAATAGTACAAATGTTTTTTTCATTAGTCATTGATTCTCAGCCAGCAGTGGTGTTAATGGTTCAGAAGCTGTCAAAATGTTTTCTGTTAAATTACACATTAAAATGATTATTTAAAGTCAGAGCAGACATTAATTTTCATAAAACACTACTGTTACACACAAGGGTTACTTTAACAAAAGATTATGTGCTTATGGAATTGATTGAACTAAAATGCACAGTTTTATGCTACACACACTTGTATTTTTGATTAGAATGTCATTTCTTATACACGTCACTTTTTAACATGAGCAGTAAACAGATGCAACATCCTGAGGCAAACACAAAAAACAGTAAAAAGTTGTCAGTTGAGAGTAGGGCTGCCACAAACGATTATTTTTATAGTCGACTAATCACCGATTATTTTTTTCGATTAGTCGACTAATCGGAAATACGTTAATTGAATATAAAACATACAGCTTATCGCACCAGAATGCAGCTGCTATTATATAACCATCATTAGATTTTAGCTATATGCTAACTAAAAATAAAGACAATTAAGTTCATAGTTCATTAAACCTTTAATGAAATATGCAGCTTGTTGAAACAATTATTTAACTGTGTAGCATAAAGTGTAAACGACTGAGTAAATAGGATAAGGCAGTGGCTTAAACAACATAAAAATAAATACATTTTTTTACCAAAGGACTAGTCACGATTATGTCGACTATTAAAATAGTCGACTAATTTAATAGTCGACATAATCATGACTAGTCGACAAATTGTGGCAGCCCTAGTTGAGAGCAACAAATATAGATAAAAACTGTCTAGTGCAGCTATGTGCGCATCCTTATGCACTGATGTGATTATATGCTTCAGGAGAAAATTATATCCTTTTTTTTTTTTTTTTAGAGGAACTGCACGTGATACATTTGTTTTACTATTATACTTTAGATGTGAGAAACACTTCATGGTGATTCAGTGTAAAAAAGAAAAACAAAATTGAACAAAGGTTTTGATTTTCAAAGGAAATAATGGACAGACAAATCATGTAGTTTCATGTTTAAATTATTGCTGAGTGTCTGAATCTTCAACTTCTTGTACACAGAAAATAACATGTTAGTAGGTGCAGCCTGGCATCTTCTTCTTAGTAAGAGGGATGAAAGAATAAATCTTTTTTCTGTTTTAGTTTTTGGGTAAGAAAAGTTATGTGGAATCCATCATTTCCCTAAAGCTTCTGGCCTTGGGGACTGTGGGGCTGGTCAAGACAAAGAATTTGAGTTTGACTTGCTTATAATAAATAAATGTCACATTTGGTGAATAAGTAGAATAACAAATAATTTATTTAACTGCATAACAATAAGTTGGTTTATAACTTGGATAATTTATTTAAAAAGTGGAGCTTTTTCACAGCAGTGTTTTCTTGGGGGCTTTTTAAAGAACATTTTCAGAGTTTCTTGGCACGAAAAACACTTTGTTTTCTAAAATAAGTAGGTCCTCTGGACAGGTTCTTCTGTAATGAAATGTATGTTAAATTATGTTTTAAAAAAAGAAACCGTCCAGAGGACCTACTCATTTTTGGTTTTTTACCTGGATTACTGAGATGCATCTTTTGTTTTTTTTTTGATAGTACCACCTAAGGCGACCAAACAGTTTATTCCAAAATGCTACTCTGGACAAAATTAAATTATTTTTACAAAACTTTTTCAATATGGTAGCTTAATGTCTTGATTTTAAGGAAGATTTTAAATGGCTGAGATGAGAACTATAAAAGTCTAGTTACTGTCCACTCAGTTCGGACGATAACCTATTTAACATCAGGAGGTTCTGATCTACCACCAAACTGTCAAGATTGTAAACTTCTCGAGGTACAATGTGAAGATGACTGTGCTATAGTGGCCCACTCGCCACATGGCCTTCGACCCACCCTAGATGTGGCCATATGGGCCTACAGCAGGATGGAGCTGTCATCTCCAAGTCATAAGTGATCTGCTAACAGAGTTAAACTGTCCTACACACACTGCCCGTCTCCACAAGCAATAACGAACGACTGGCAATAGCTCTGTCAGTATTCTATCAGAAGACTACAGTGTGGACCAGGGGTGGGCAATCCTGGTCCTCGAGGGCCGCAGCCCTGCATCTTTTACTTTTTTCCCAGCTCCAACACAGCTGATTCAGCCAAAATTACCTCTTCCAAGTTCTGCAGTAGCCTAAATAATCATCCATTCATTCAAATCAGGTGTGTTGGAGCAGAGAAACAAGTAAAACATGCATGTGCTTTTGGGAAATTACAGCATAGAGTCTTCCAAAACAGAAGTCTCCATCTTTTCACCAAGGTTACTGTCTACCAGGCGGTCTGCATTATCACCCTCTACAGCTGCGTTGCCTGGGTCACCTACAGCAGTCTCATCAGGAGTACTTTCATATAGGTTGCCTACAGGGCATCCTGGGCCTAACCTGGTGTGACTGTGCCTCATATTGAGATACTTAGATGCATTGAGGCTACACTCACCCAGCACCAGCTACACTGGCTTGGATGTGATCTGGATGCCTCAGCATCGACTGCCATGAAGAGTGTCATATGGCCAGTTACATCATGGTCAGCACTTAGCTGCAGGGCAGACAAAAGATAAAGACTAATCAAAACTGCCTTGAGGAAGCGCATCATCATGCCTCAGGCCTGCTGACCGTGTCTCTTGGCAGCAGCAACGCTTTGCACAGGTTGGAGGAGGACATGACTGCCCAGAAAAAGAGAATATAGAGACCCAAGATGAACAACACTGCATCAACTTGCCTCACATGCAATGAAATATGTGGCTTCTGAATTTACCTTTTGTAAGGCCCAGCATTAAAGAGAAAAAGAAATTGAACAAAAGTTGAAGAATAACTTTACTTTAGGATCTAAATCCAGTTAAAGAATAGTTCCATATTCATGACACTTGCCAACTTCTAACTTTATCAGCTGACAGCCTCAGAAATCCTTCTGTGCCGTCACCTCAACCCTCCTTGGTGACGAGCTGTTGACCTCAGCTGAGCCTCTGTTGACTCTCAGGTCCTGCCATCCTTCCACCACAGCAGGGTTGATAAGAAAAACGTTTTTTTTTCAACCTAATACTTCCTGATTAATCTAACAATTGGCAGCATTATCAGTTTTTGTACCCAAATTCCAAAGTGAATTATTCACCAAAGTTGTCCAAGTTTTCAAAATCCTTGCATAAATCTTAATCAAACATCTTGTTCAAAAGATTCTTCTGCTTCAGATAAACTTACAATTAAAGTCTCCCTTCAGATCATTAAAAGATTATTACTTCAGTGTTGTCTTTGTAAATCATTAGGGAACTGTACCATTGAAATCCAGTTCAACCTACTGAGTAATTACTTGATGCTAATGATTACTGGTGCCAAATGTTTTTGTATTGTTTGTTTAAAATTTTTTTGTAATAAAGCTTAAAAATGCAAATAACATGTCTGTTTTCATAATGTATTTAGATTGAAAAGCCCCTGTAAGGAACATATTCAGCTCTCAGCTGATAAACAATAAATGTGATTAAGTCAGTTAATCTAAATAACGCTGATCTCCCTTTTAACTAAACTTTAAAACTATGGCAATACAAATTTCACCTTCTCTTCTTTCCTCATGTTACAAAATTAACTATAATTTAGACACATTAACAATATTACAGTTTAATGTTTATTTACATTTGTCCATTAACACAAATATTGGCTTTTTTTGCACATAAACAAAGTTTGTTGGTTTATTTATTGGGATGATTTATGTAATTGGTGTAGAATATTTGATTAGGGTTATAGGGTAACACAATGTCGTCTAGAGTGTTTTGGTTAAAGGGCTATAATATGAGCAGAAAGTTAAATTTCAAGTCTTAAATAAATCTTTAGTATTTGAAGTAAAAAAACACATTTGATAATTAACCACATCTTGTTGTTACTCTGCTTTTTCTTGGTAAGCTTTTGTCTTATAGACAAACTCTTTCTGTGTTTCGTACAGGGTGGCTTTCCTTCAGGGTTGGATTCAGTCAGGGGGACCCGCCACCATGGGCTTGTCGAGAGGGTCCACAGGGACCGCAATCGCATCAACTCGCCCCACCGCCGATCCATCGACAAACACGGACGACAGATATCCTTTCAAACATAATTCACACACAGTAGGAAATCTCTCACACATGCTTGTGTGTGATGATAAAAGATAAAACCTGTGATTGGTGTGCGTGATGAGAAAGTTCTGGGGTCTCCATGTAGTTGGTCCTGTTTGTTGTTTTGTTTTATGTTTGTCTACGTTGTGGTTTTTCTTGTGACAGCACAAGTGTTGTATTTGAAGACTACATAATAATAAGAATTCAGTGAATAATTTAGTTGTACTAGTTTTTATGAAATTTGGTAAAAACTACGTACAGTATTTTTCTTGTTTACATGAATGTGGTCTTTTCATTTTGTCATGCTGCGTAAACATAAAAAATAAAATTCACAATGTATGTTTTAGTTTTATAATGTCACCTCCACTGGCCGTAAAGGTTCACAAAATGGCCTTGATAAGGTCCACAGACCACCAGTTGATAATCACAGTTGTAGCTTGTTTTGCGGCTCTGGACACATTTTATTAGTGAGCCAAGTAGCAGAAATGGCTCTTTTGATCATAAAAGTTGCAGACCCCTGCCCTAGGAGTAGAATAAGTCATTGAGATAAAAGTGACAGACAGATAATATGTCTAACATTACAATAAGAGACACTGACAGTAAGAGATTCACAGTCAGGCTGTGTTTATGTGCATGTTAAAAAGTGAAAAGCAGAGTAGTAAAGATTTGTTTACACAGTAATGTTAAAAGGAGACAGACTAAAAGCAGAGAAGTTTTCTTTAAATTGTTTTGTTGAGAAGTCATGATGGTTAGTCAGTGTGGGCTTTATTAAACTCTACATCTGCATCTCTACTTCCTGTGGAATCTTAATTCCTGTTGATGTTTTTAGACATTAAAATCTTAAAGCTAGAATTAATAGTAACCCTTTTAGAGGTACTCATTGCAATTTCATGACGACTGGTCAAAAAACAGATAAAGAAACAAAACCTGCACTGTTTATATTGATGGTTCATGTGTTTTTAACTTAACATAAAAACGACAATAAGCAAAATTTGTAAAAGACTGCCACTGCATCCTATGGAAACAGCTGAAGTGACTGAAATAGGTTTGTAGAATAAAATGCGATGTTCTAAATGGTATGTCTGAATAAATGCAGGAATCCACTGGATTTCTTCTAAAAACTTTCTTCTCGTCTCTGACTCCAATCAGTTTCAGCACAGGCCTCAGCTTAAGACCTTGAGCGAAAACCCAAACAAAAACAGCCCAGCAGGCTGACTAACAGACTCTGCAAAACTCTAACAACTTCCCAGAACACTTCTAAACTTCAACATTACATTCATTCATTTAGCTGAAAATTGTTAATATGACCATTAATAGATGACAGTAGCACTTGAATGTTTTTAGATAAGAGAAGATGAGATGAGATAAGACAGAACTTAACTTACTGCAGATCAATACAGGAGAGGGTGAGATAAAACAAAGAAGAAAGAGAAAATAAAAGGAACGAGAAAAACACTACACACATATCTTATATAATGAGTATATATGATAATAATATAATAGATCAGTTACCCCGTGCTCTAAAATTCTACTTACAAATTATAAGTCGAACTAACAACTTGATTTTAACAGCCACTGCTCACGTTCTCTCCTTCCTTCGCTTACTTTGCTGCTCGTAAGGGATAGATTGACTGAGAGCATTGTGGATTTTCAGCTGAGTAGATTTGTTTCCACTAATAACTCTAAGAGAGTCGATGATATTGCCTTCTTCCACATTTTTTGGCTTTCATGGTACTCTGATTCATGGTGGTGTTTCAGATTGTAGTCTTAGTTACCTGCTCCTCGCTGCCTTTCACCATTGCTAGGCTATAAGACACTTGAAAGTGAGAATGGGTCGCAAAAAAATGTCATCACGGGATACTAATTGCATAACAGCAAATATTAATTGTTGAGTTTTTTTTTGACGATTAATTGTACATGGTACAATTTTGCCCGACTCTGTAGTACGTTGCTCTCATTCACTTAAGCTGCGCTGCTGTGGAGCAGCTGGTCAAGGCATTTAAAAAATACAACCATCTTTACAATTGTTTTAGCAAAACTTACAAAGAGAGTCAAATAAATCGTACAGTGATGTTCAGAGAACTCGTGAAAGGAGATAGCACAGTTTTTGCTACGGAGAAATGGGCAGTGTGCCTCAGCCAAGCCCTGTAGAGACACGTTCCTACATTGTCTGTCAAACGGTGGGGTCACCTCACAACAGTTTGGAAATAATTACACATTTCCTTGGTTAACAACACAAACACAAGATGTCCCTCTTCCAGCTCCTCCATCATCAACCAAAAAAAACATCTGCTTTGCCAATCGTGCCGTCACTGTGTTGTTTCTGTCTGTATGCAGCAGAGGAAGGAGCTTACCAGAAAGTCTCGCTCTTTAGAGTGTAAAATGTTTCTATGAAAAAGAAATCTCACAACCACTTCAGTGAGATGAAGTATAAATCCACCTTTACTCAATCTTTCCTACTCTTTCTATATTTAGCAGCAGATTGACTCTATTTCCACCTAAATGTCTTTTTAACTGTACTCTTGTCCAGTTCTGCCATATTTTTTTAACCTAGACAAACAATGACCAGCTTTATGTAGGTCAAACATGTGAGTCGAGCTGCCATGTGGTTTTCAACAGATTGAGCTGAGGGCTTCATTTTCATAGTTAAACTCTTATTTCAGACTTACTTATCAGTAGATCTGAAAAACTACATCATTTGATACAGTTCAGGATAGCCTTTCTATGGTTAATTTTATAGTTTCCAATGAGTTTCATTCAAATATTAAACCCCTTCACTTGGATTGAAACAATGAAAATAAAGACAGATAGGTGGAATTGGTTGTTAAAAATGTATTTAACTGTAAAACATGGGATGTCATAGACTTCATGTAAATGTGATTTTTCTTCACAAAGTAAATATTTGACATTAATGAAGAAGATGTTTTTGGCAGAGCGGCTTCTGTCTGTCTGATGTGATGTAAGGAAAGGGTTGGGTTGAAAGGAAACGTTACTGAGAATTGAGACAAACGTTTACTGCAAGCATTCAGGAGAAGTTTCTTTACATGATAAAGCTTTAACCTGCAGTTATGGATGGCATTGACAGTGATTTGTGGAAATATTCCTCAGCCCATGCTGTGATGTAGAGCTGCCCGAGGGCCTGAGAGTCACAGACATCCTGTATTGATTTTAAGCTTTGTAATTTGCACACAGATTTCTCCAGGTTCATGAAATTATAAACTGTAGATGATGGGATTTCCATAGACTTCCCAATTTTTTGTTGAGGAACATTCTGAACTTGTTCCATTATTTTTAGATGCAGTTGTTTTGCAGACTAGTGAACTTCTTAATCATTACTTCTGCGAGACTGAGCCTCTCCTAAAATTCTCTTTTTATACCCAGTTTTATACCCTGACTGACTTATTGCCAATAAACCTAAATATCGGCATCATTTGCAGCTGTTTTTTATTTGTACCACTGGTTTTTACTTACTTTTGTTGCCCCAGTACCATCTGTTTTGGGATCTGTTGCTTCTATAAAATAAAAACCTATCTTATTTTTGCCAAAAAAGGTTCGATTTTTTAGTTTACATGTTTAATGTTTTATATGTTCAAAAGTGAATAAAGTGTGGGTTTGGAAGATTAGCAAACCATTGCATTCTGTTTTGTTGACATTTAACACAACGTCCCGTGTTTCAGAATTAGGTTGTACTTAAACTAACAAATTCCTGTAGACATACTGTATCTCTAAACTTTATACAATATTATAAATGAAAAGTGCTAAGGTATTTGTACACCTAGTTCAGATTTTGTCCCAATCAGCGTGTGAAGTCACACATGTTCTGCTGTAAAACCAACACTTAGTGTGGGATTATACTGGACACATCATATCATAATCCACATCAGGATTTGTTTTATATCGTCAGTCTAATTACTTGAATAAACGTTAGTAATATTGCAGTCCTCTGCCCTGCAGTCGTGTTTGTGTGTTTTTCGGATTTATTGCCTGATTTGCATTAAACGTGATGAGTAGCAGCAGGCCCCTGGGTTCTATTACTCTACCCCACTACTGATAATAATAGATTCAAAGCGTACACAGGAGCTTTTTAGGACAGTGATTGGCCTTCTGTGGCTCTGTTTTAATTTGTTCCAACTCCATGTCTGAGACTGTTTCCAGAGCAGAAGTGCTCAGCTTGCACACACTGTAATAGCAGTTCCCAGAAAGACAAAACATGCTCCTGATGTTCCGCACTTCCTTACGTAAGATCAGGAACTCCGCTCAGGCCGTAGGCAGTAAATCAAATAACGTTCTCACTGTTTTCATTAAATATTTAAGAAATCAACCTCTACTGTTCAGTTTTCACTGTAGAAAGACTTTATTAACAATTAGAAAGTTTTTGAATAAAAATTAAAAGTTGCCATAAAACTGTGATTATATAAAATGTTTGTCCAAATTTCTGATACCTGTTGTCTGTGTGGAATTCTTTTGTACTTTCTGTGATTTTTCTTTATATTTTAGGTTGCGTTGCTACTGAAACACTTTTTATCTGTTAGCTGCACATGTTTACATTTTATAAACGAATGTTTCAAAAACTGTGGAGAAAATATGATTTAAAAACTGCAACAGAAACAGAAGAATAATGTATCAGTGTAGTTATTCACAAGCATCTGTAGTAAAGCTCATTTTGTGCAAAGTTAACCTCTCGTCTTGTTGACCTTGCAGTGTTGTTTTTGTGTGATGTGATGATGATTTCCTTAACTAAACTTGTACATGGAGAGCTCTCCTTATGGAGCCGTGTACCTGTCACCACCTCCAGACAACAACTGGAGAAGGTAAGTGCCACCAGTGTCGAGCGTGTTTTTGCTTTTCTCCTTCCTCTCAGTAGAATATTTCGTATCAGGATCCATATCCTCCTGCCAACGTGTTTCCTGTGCTGTGCCTCTCCGGATCGACCAGTATTTTCTGTCCAGATTCAGACACCAGCCCTTGATCAAACACAAATCTGAGTGAATGAAAGGGAAGGGCTGGTAGATGGGTGCAGTTGTTGGCCTTTGTTGTTTCAGCTCAAATGTTTCAAGTGTGAGAATGCTGCGTTAACCCTGGGAAGGCTGCCTCTGACTGAAAGTGTTTGACAGATAGTCTTTCATTGTAAAGGTCCTGCCCAGCAGCAGACTCTCCACTGTTCACAGATTCAGTGTTGTCAGTTTTTAGCAGTACAGAATCTCCAGTTTAGCTGAAATTCAAACTCGAGGACCACAGGCTTATTTGAGCTGGTTTTGTGAGCCACAGGATCCTTTATTCAGCTCTGAGTGTGCCTACGTAGAGCAGCAGTGTGTTGGTAGACGGCTTTTCCTCAGTGTTTACAAGGGGAGTGAATTATGGGCCTGTGATAAAAAGCTCAGCCAAGCTCCTCCTAACTCTCCTCGTCAGACTCGCTGCTTTGTTTCCACTCTTGTGTTTAGTATGCTGGCTTGGCCAGCTGCCAGTCACCCTCGTCTTCCTCCACAGCCCTGACACAGACGCTCAGCGCAGTGTAACAGCTTGTACTGTGTAAATGAATGAGGTCCACGCCCTCTCATTGTTGACGGCACAGAACAGGTTGGCTGACAAATGTCTTTACAGAGCAACCAGACGTCAGAGCAAGTGGGTTTCTCTGAGAGACGGGTGCCACAAAGGACTGGAAGCTGACTCCACTGAATTCAAGTCTAGCCAAGTTTATTTCTTAAGCACATTTCACATAAATGCAATTAAATAAAGGACTCGCATCAAAATAGGTCAGCAAAACTAGTGCAATAAAAGACCTTAAAACAGTTCAAATAAACAAAAGCAATCAAAATAATAATGTCACAAAATTCAGTTCAATTTCTTTATTTGGAGCCAAATTACAACAAAAATGAATTCAAGTCAGAATTAAATCTAATACTGGTTAATTAAGTTCATTTGTAAAACAATGCAGTTACATACAGGGCATCATGAAATGCTGTTTATACAAAGTTAAAAGCAAAAACACACAGATGGTGTTTGGAGTCTGGGACAGTTCCAAAAATTTGGAGCTACAACATTTTTGGAACCAACCAGCGTCTGCAAAAACCTGGTTGGTGTCCAATTTGAAAAAGGCTTATTTTTTTAACCTTGCATGTTTGAAAATATTCCAAAAGCTAGGAAAAGCAAAAAAAGTGTAGGCAGTTAAAACAAGACTACAGCTTTTTAACTAGAATCAGAGCATTAAACTAAGATGTAACAGGTCTGTAGGGCTGAAACCATAACTGTTCAGAACATTAATGAATAATGTCTTTTTGAAAGATGCAACACAAGGAACTCTCTTTTTATTAAGGGGTGGTTCAGTGTTCCCTGTACCCTGATAGGTAATAAAGCATTAGCTCTTTTCTTGTTCATTTAAAAAAAAAGTTACAAGCTTGTATCAGCTTCATATCATCGTTAAAACATCTGTCATTTTACTCTTTTTAATGCAGCCCGGTAACATTTTTGTTTGTGTATTTTACTGGTGAATGAGTCGACAGCATGACAGTGTTGCATAAAACCTTATTTATATTCATCCCAGGGAGTCTGGCAGCTTTTATGACTTGTACTTTTATAGAAACTGTTACTTGTCCTTATATTCCACATCTAAACCATGCTGCTCTGTGATTGGCACCAACTTTGTCCTGTCTCTGCAGGCTGCATTTAGCCTCCTGCTCCAACCTGCAGCAGATTGTTGTCACAGTGTGCAACAAGGATAAACTTCCCTCTCAGCTGTGGATCCTGGCCCTCGTCTCTAGGCAAACACAAAAGCACCAACATGATTATAAGGTTGTTTTTTTTTTTATCAAATCGTCTGAATTGGAACATGCGGGAGTTTTTCAACATGCAACCCTTCTGATTTCGTCACTAATTTTTTTACTTTAGTTAAATGTTAGTTTAGGTTGTGTGTGTGAGAGATTTACATACGACCTGCATCCTTTTACTAAAGGTTATGTCAGGACACTCATACATTCTCCACTGCTTTATCCTGATTCTCAGACCTGCTGCAATGTTAATAAAACTATCTAATAATCTCCTCCTAAGTATTATTTTTTCCTATTTTCAGGTATATATAAATCAGACTGTAAAAGAGGTAATCAGAAAAACCATTCAGAAAAGCAGGTTTGAGTGTTTTAAAGTGAACAAAAATAATCTAAATAACAACATAAAACTTCCCTTAATGGATTTTAAAGAATTTTTTTGTCATTTTAAAGTTGGGTTTTGTGGAAATGGTATGAATTAATATTTTACCAGTTGTAGAGAGCTCTTTGAACCAATGCTTTTCAGCGGTTGAATTAGTGAAGAAGATCAAAATGAACAATTAAGTTGCTTTGCTACGACTTCTATCATGCTGAATTTATTCTGTCACAAATGTATTTTGAATCACAAAACAATCACAATTAAATTATTCAGAGCGATCTACAAAGCTCTATGGCAAGTTTTTGTTTTTTTGTTTCAGCACATAAAGTATTTTTAATTGTCTGTTTCTCTCCTGCATTGCGTAAATCTGAGTCATAGGCATAACGTCCTTCAAAGCTCTGTTACTTCTTACAATGTTTCATATTACGTAGTTAAAGAAAAACATTCAGTATAAGTTGTGTGAGCTTAGCTGGTCAGGAATCACCTCCCTGGAAGGTTAAGGTGTATAAACTTAACGCTTCACAGTTTGTCGTAAATCACTTCATGCTCTGATTTTTAAGTCAAGTTTTGAGAAAAAATGAAATATTGAAAAAAATACAAAATCTTGCATTTTAGCAATCAGAACAAAACAAAAAGGGTGCAGTAACTCCAGTGGTCATTGTGTGATAGGAGGGGGACACCCTGACCAGGTTGCTGGACAGTCCTTCACAGGGACACATAGAGACAAACAAGACAGACAACCATCAGAACACTGACTATCAATGCAGAATAAATCAGATCAACATTAAATAAGAAAGAAATCTATGTGGAAAAACGAGCACTTTTGTATGTAAAATCATTTATAAAAGCTAATTGTCATCAAAGAGTGAGAAATCCCAAAGCCTGTTTATGTGAGCATCCTCCGACTGATTTGTGTTAAACTGTGGACTCATAAGTAAAGCCAGGAATGAACACCTCTCCTTGCAGACTTGGCCTAGTTTGGACCAGAAATGGCATGGTCATTTTTATAGTAAAAACGGGGGGGTTATCATAGAGAAACTAGACTGATGTCACAAAAGTTAGAGTGTAGAGGCCTTGTCACACTATAACTTCGGAAAATTTTGTCAGACGGTCAAGATTTCTACGCTGAAGATGGAATAAAAACTATCTTCCGGAAGCCTCTTTTGGTATGTTTTTATCAATGCACTATAGCTGCCATTATTCCACATACCACTTTGTGACACAGTTCAACAGACATTATATTGTCAAAAGTATTTGCTCGCTCATCCAAATGACTGCACCAGTGCACAAAGCAAGGTCCATAAAGACGTGGATGCAGAGTCTGGTGTGGATGAACTTGACTGGCCTGCACAGAGTCCTGACCTCAACCCGATAGAACACCTTTGGGATGAATTGGAGCGGAGACAGAGAGCCAGGCCTTCTCGTCCAGCATCAGTATGTGACCTCACAAATGTGCTTCTGGAAGAACGGTCAAAAATCCCCATAAACACTCCTAAACCTTGTGGACAGCCTT
>JARVJO010000164.1:30607526-30624041 GCA_031762555.1 Cynodonichthys magdalenae | reverse complement strand
GTGTCCTGGTGCCAAGAGCACATATGGACACCCTTATGTTTGAACATGGTGTTCGTTATGGACAATCCATGACAAGCGCAGAAGTCCAATAACAAAACACCTCTCGGGTTCAGATCGAGGGGGCCATTCCTCCCAACCACACCCCTCCAGGTCTCACTGTCAAGTCCTCGAATGATGAAGAATACAGTTAGACTGTATAACACATCATGATGTTATCTGTCATTTGGACAATTCACCTCCACTGTCATCACTAATGCATACCTTCATGTACATTTCATTTTTTATACTGTACTGTATTGTTTATCTGTGTATATATAGTGTTTGTGGATGTATATGTGGGTATATGTATATATGTATATATATACATAGGTGTATATGTGTATATGTGCATTGTTATATATGAATATATATGTATAGTGTTTTTCTTTTCCTTTTATTTTATCCTTCTTTGTTTTATCCCACCCTCTCCTGTACTGAGCTGCAGTAACGTGCTAATTTCCCCACTGTGGGATCAAAAAAGTTTTATCTTATCTTGTCTTATCATAAGGTCAATTCATCATTATATGAGTAAAAGAAGGGTTTTTAGTTTTGCTGAGTCTCTCTTTAGAGCGGCCTGAGACATTCTGGGCTGCTGTGCTTAGTTTGAGCTTTTCTGATAAAGGCTCAAGGCCTTATGCTGAGGCCTGAGCTGTGTACTACTTTATGGAGATGATTGGATTCAGATGAGAATAAAGATTTTTAGAAGATATCCAAGTGGGTTCCTGCTATTATTCAGACTTCCATTTTTGAACTAGGCTGTCTCTACACCCTAATAGATTTTTTTTTTATTTTCCTAATTTCTTATTCTGTGATAGATTTTACATATTTTGGTTATTCAGTATTGTCTGTAATATTTACAGCATTTCATATATTAGCCACAGTTTGGAAAAAATGTTTTAGAATCAGTAAAATTTGCATCAAGGTATTTCCTATTCTGGATCCAATTCTTTGCAAGCAGGAACATTTGGCACAGCCTGAAAGATAACAAAGGGATGCAATAGGCTACAAAGACAAACATTGGTGCACAGAGTGTTGTATTTCGGTGTCCATTATGTACTGACTGGTTCGATCAGGAAGAAGAATTTCAGACTATGGCTGCAAGTTGTTTTGTTTGAAAACAGAATTTGCTTTTGTTTTATATTTTAAACGTTTTGGCTCAGTTAGAACCTTTTGCAAACAAAGTGTGTCACTTTGACCATCGTTAAGTCCTGTGTGTTCACAGTTTTGAAAATGTGGAGTTTGATTGAACTACTGTGTCAAAGCAACCAAGACAAACTGTAAAGCTTGTCCAGAGGTTCACAAGATATTTTGATAGCAGGATCACTTACTGAGTTTACATTGGAAAGTCGATGTTTGTTGCACTGTCCTTGATGTGTAACTAATTTAATAAATTAAAAAAGTTTTATTCTGCATACAGGACTGTACCGCCTTTCCACTGGAAGAGGAGTACATCAATGCTGATGGCCTCATGAAGCTGCCGGCGGTCTCACAGAGGGATGCTGGGATATACACCTGCCTGATAGATGTTACTATAAACGGCAGGAATTATACAGCTGCACGCAGCATCCAGCTGACTGTTAATAATGGTGTGTATTTGTTTCATCTGTCATTCAATTCAGCTCCCAAAACTGGAAATTATTTTAGTATCTGATATGATAGTATATGTTATGTTACTAAATACACTAACTATTTATTTAAGTTATGTTTGGTTAAAGTAATTTTATTTCCTGTCAAATCAAGAAATGTTGTGCATAATAATAGTGACTTGAGTAACAAGAACTCCCATTTCAAGTATTTGTACTTTTTCTGTTTTCTTTTTGTGTTTTTAGGAACTCCAGAGGTTTTTCCAGAGCTGCAGGTAGTGAGTCCTCAACAAGACATATTCGTCGTTCAAGTAGGTCAGTAAAACTCAGCTGAGGACAGGGTAACAGTGTGTTGCAAAAGTATTTACCTTCATAGTATTTTTTTCCATTTTGCTGCCATGAAACAATTGATTTTCAGATATTTTAATGAATAAACCAACACAAAATGTTTCAGATTACTTAAAAAATCATGTTATCTTCTGGTACTGCATGCATATGTTTGAAAATATTGAAAATCATTTGAGAAATGTGCAGAATATGTGTTTCACTTGTTAATTCAACATGTATTAATGTAATTTTCAAAGGTTAGTTTCAACAACCAGACAGTGAAACATGGTGGCGGCAGCATCATGCTGTGTGAATTTCTGTCATCAGCAGGAACTGGGAAACTTGTCAAAGTTAAAGATGTATGAAGCTAAACAGAGAAATTCTTGGAGCAAACATGTTTGAGACTGAGACAGAGGGTACGGAGCCTGCAAGGGAGCTTGGCACCCCATAATACCAGAGTACCCCCCAGAGGAGTCCCCAAGGGACACAGTTGAATGCATTCTCCAAGTCCACAAAACACATTTAGACTGGTTGGGTGAACTCCCATGCACCCTCCAGGATCCTGCTGAGGGAGTAGAGCTAGTCCAAGGAAGAAAACCACACTGCTCTTCCTGAATCCAAGATTCAACTATCCGATGGACCCTCCAGGACCCCTGAATAAACCTTACCAGAGAGGCTTAGAGGTGGGATCCCACTAAAGTTGGAACACACTCTGCAGCTCCCCTTTTAAAATAGGGGGACCACCACCCCGGTCTGCCAATCCAGGGGGACTGCCCCCGATGTCCATGCAGCCAACGCGACCTCCCAACATCGAGAGCCTTAAGGAACTCTGGACAAATCTCATCCAACCCTGGTGCCCTGCCACCGAGGAGCTTCTGAAGCACCAGAGATTGGAGAGCCTGACCCAGGGTCCCTGGGCTCTGCTTTCTCATGGGAAGACGTGCCAGTGGGATTGAGGAGGTCTTGGAAGTATTCTGCCCACCGACCCACAATGGCCCGAGTTGAGGTCAGCAGTGCACCATCCCCACCATAGACCGTTTTCCCCCCAGAGACACTGGATGATGGACCAGAATTGCCTCAAAGCCATACTGAAGTTTTTTTCCATAGCCTCTCCGAACTCCTACCATGCCAGAGTTTTTGCCTCAGCAACCACCTGAGCCACATTTTGCTTGGACTGCCAATACCTATCAGCTGCTTCCGGAGTGCCACAGGGCAGAAAGACCCAATAGGACTCCTTCTTCAGCCTGACAGCATCCCTCACCGTCGGTGTCCACCAGCTGGTTCAAGGGCTGCCACTACAACAGGCACCGACAACCTTGCGGCCACAGCTCAGCGCCTCGTCAATAGAGGCACAGAACATGGCCCACTTGGATGCAATATACCCAACCTTCCCCGGAACATGTTCAAAGTTCTCCCAGTGGTTTGACTTGAAGCTCAGTCTGATGGAAGACTCTGCCAAATATTTCCAGCAGACCCTCACTATATGTTTGGGTCTGCCAGGTCTGACCAGCATCCTCCCCCACCATAGGAGCCAACTCACCATCAGGTAGTGGTCAGTTGACAGCTCTGTCCCTCTCTTCACCCAATTGTCCAAGACATGCGGCCGCAGATCAGCTGAAACAACAAAGTCGATCATCGAACTGCGGCCTAGGGTGTCCTGCTGCCAAGAGCACCCATGACATTCCACGTCCATAAAGCCAGCTTCTGTAGCTGAGGATTAGACCGCCAGGGTCCTCACCTTCGACCACTGCCTATCACACATTGCACCCGACCCCTCCGGCCCCTCCTACAGGTGGTGATCCCATGGGAAGGGGGACCCACGTCTCCTCTTCAGGCTGTGCCCGGCAGGGCTCCATGAGTAAGAAGTCCAGCCACCAGGCGCTTGCCAATATGTCCCACCTCCAGGCTTGGCTCCAGAATTGGGCCCCGGTGACCCGCGTCCAGGCGAGGGAACACTGAATCCATTGTTTTCGCTCATCATGAGGGGTCTTTGGCCTGAACTTTGTCTGATCCCTCACCTAGGACCTGTTTGCCTTGGGTGACCCTACCGGGGGCATGAAGCCCCTGACAACAGAGCTCCTAGGATCATTGGGACACTCAAACCTCTGCACCATGATAAGGTGGCAGCCCAGGGAGAAGTCACAGCTGAAGCTACAGAAACAGTTAAATGCCCTGGGGTGGTCCAGTCAAAGCCTAGACCTTAGTCCAACAGAGAATCTCTGGTTTGCTTTAAATAATTTTGTTCAGAACCAGAATCCATTTAAGTTAAAGTGTTGAAGCAGTTTGGTCATGAAGAACAGACACAAACCAAAGACCAAGCTCATGGACATGTAACTGAAGAGACTAGATGCTGTAACTTCTGCAGAATATGGCTCTAATCAGTTTTGAGGGCTAAGGGATAACTACATACAATATGCATGAAACATGTCTTTGTTTAAAATATTTTTATGGTCATTTAAAATAAGTCATCCCTTTCAACTTTGTTATTTCTGAAGTATTTTACGGATGTCAGTTACGTAAAACCAGGCAGCAAAATATAAAATATACAAATGCCATAAATATGTTTGCACCTGTTTGTATATAGCAAAATGTTTAGGAATCAAATGTTCACATTATTTTAGCTCTTCTTGTTTTGTTTTGTTTTATATCTGAAAGTGTATTTTGTTGTTGTTTATTTTGTTGTAACATCTACTCATTTTCTGCAGGTCAGCAAGCAGAGGTGCAGTGTTTGGCCTACACAGGCTTCAGTGAGGATGAAGAGATTCTCATGTTCTGGACCATTAATGGGTCATTCATCAACAACTACAAGGAGCTTAATGAGTCCTGGAAATTGTGAGTTTCTTCACCCTGTGGGGTTTATCTGCTAAAGTAGACTGAGTTTCTTAATGTGAACCCTAAAGAATCCCCATTTGTCAGAAGAAGTAAGTCCAGTAAAGAGAATTTGAAGAATCAACAATAGGCTAATAAAACAAATCTTAATAAAGCTTTTCTTATTATTCTTCCTCAATTGTCAGAATGATTGATATAGCTTTTTTTCTTATAGCATTAACAACAGAGGGAAGGTGTATGGGCAGTCCACTTTATACATCTCTAAAGTCCTGCATCAGTTCCTGAATGTCCCCATTCAATGCAACATCTTTAGCCCAGTTGAAAATAAGTTTGGTTTGGCCTGGCTGATAGAAGGTAAAAGTATGTTTCATACAAAACAAAAGGAATTTTTTTAAAAAAGTATCACCAAATAAATTGTTTACTGAGATTTGACTGTTTCCTCAGCCGACAACACCAACTTCTTTGTGAGCATCGCTCTCTGCCTTTCCTGCATCTTCATTCTGCTTCTGGCCGCTGCTTCCTTCTTTTGTAAAATCACCTTGGTTCTGTCATACAGGAAGCTGACCAGACATTTTTCCAAACCACGAGGTGAGTTGTAGTCTAGTCCCTTTCAGCAACTTTTTTTTACTGCACAGTCACAACTAGAGTGACTATTATTCTATGAGATAAATAGCCCTTTGAAGGGATCTGGATCTTGACGAGCTATTTGTTTTTAGAGCCTTACAAAAGAGTTGTTCGATTTTGAACAAATTACATCACCATGTAGGGATAAACATCTTACATGCAGCATATGTCATGATATCATCACGTCAAGTGGGTGGAACCATGTGTTTTGTCAATCTGATCCCCTCTCCCCTTTCCCCCCTGAGCTCCTGTACTACAAATGGCTCTTTACTATCCGCAACCTAGTTCCTAATGCTCATTGTTAGGAGATGTTCTTCAGGTAAAGAACAAGCAGATCATAGAATAAGCTCAAACAATGTTTCTTTGTTCCAGCAGTTTCAGATGGAAAGTGTTATGATGCCTATGTGAGCATCGTCCAGTCAGATACGATAAACCTGAATGGAACAACCAAGTTTGCGCTGCAGATCCTTCCTGAGGAGCTGGAGAAGAAACATGGCTACACCCTGTACATCAGAGGACGGGACGACTGTCCCGGAGAAGGTCAGGAACTGACACGCATTTGCCTCACATTTACAGCTGGACTATAAAGAGACAATTAGAAAATACAGTGCCTCGCAAAAGTATTCGACTCCCTTGAACTTTTCAAACTTTTGTCATATTTCAGGCTTCAAACATAAAGATATAAAATTTTAATTTTTTGTGACGAATCAACAAGTGGGACACAATCGTAAAGTGGAACGAAATTCATTGGATCTTTCAAACTTTTTTAACAAATAAACGGAAAAGTGGGGCTTGCAGTACCTCAGACCTGCCTGGTGTGTTCCTTGGTCTTCATGATGCTCTTTGTGCCTTAAACAGAACCCTGAGACTGTCACAGAGCAGGTGCATTTATATGGAGACTTGATTACACACAGGTGGTTTCTATTTATCATCAGCCATTTAGTACAACATTGGATCATCAGAGATCCTCACTGAACTACTGCAGTGAGTTCGCTGCACTGAAATTAAAGGGGCCGAATAAAATTGCAAGCCCCACTTTTCAGTTTGTTTGTTAAAAAAGTTTAAAAGATCCAATAAGTTTTGTTCCACTTCACAATTGTGTCCCATTTGTTGTTGATTATTCACAAAAAAATAAAAATTTTACATCTTTATGTTTGAAGCCTGAAATGTGGCAAAAGTTTGAAAAGTTCAGGGAGGCCCAATATTTTCGCAAGACACTATGAAAACAGAGACCACCTCAACTGACTCGTTTTGATGCAGAGCAATAGCTCTTCTCTGAGCTCTCTGAATGATGGAGCTCCTTATCTCTAAAGCAGAGGTGCCCAAAATTGGCCCACAAAGCCATTTACTTTGGCCTGCTAGCAAAGACTACAGGAAGAAATTAGCACCTAGAGCTATAAACTGATACAGTGCATCTTTCCCTTTGTGGTTAATGTATACTGTATATTGTCCCTGTTTTAAATAAATAAATCGTAAGTCGCCCTGGTCAGTAGGTTGTAATCCTTTGTAGAAACTGTATTTGTACTTACAATAAATCCAACCGTCGACCCAATGACTTAGTTTTCACTCAAGGTGCTTACTTTATCTTTGAATTATATTAAGATTAAACATGAAATACAAGTAACTACAAGCGACATTTAGATTAGATTTAAGATTTACTTGCACACTTTATAGGACCACAAATACTCATACTTTATCAATTTATGAATTTATGAGCAAAGGCTCATGGGACATTTTCTCCAGCGTACATCAAATTTTCTCTAAGTTTACAGTCTAAAAAGACAAATAAACAAAAACATGTGGGCCATCACACTGACTGCTTGTTTAACCATAAAAATTAATGGACTTTACATAAAAAGTATTTGTATTTCATGTATTACATTTTCATTTGGCCCACAGCCCTCAAAAATTAGCATTTTGGCCCTGTTGGGAGAAAGCTATGGGCACCCTTGCTTAAAGGCTGATTGGTACTTCCATTCTCACGTCTCGCTTACAGCCTTGTGTAATGAAAATTGCATAACTTCTGTCTTTCATCTCCTGCTGAAACCTAATTTTGTTTAATGCCTCCAGAAGCCGGTTGTTAAATTAGCAAGAAGGAACATGCAACCAATGGTCACATCTTTTCATATCTGTTAACAAGAAAAAAAAATAAAGTTTTCCTCTTTGTCCAATAACAGGAGCCTTATTGTTGGATGTCTGAAAAAACTACTATGTACTGTATGTTACTGAAACTGTTGTTGTTTATATGCTCTTATATGTGCGGTGTGTGTGCTATACTGATTTCAGTTATCAGATGTGTAAAATCATCATGAAATGAAAGAAATGGCTGCAAGGAGTTGTTGAAACTTACTGAATATACTTTTCAAACAGGATGTTTTCATTTTCTTACTCAATCTTAAGTGGTTCTGTTCTCATGAATCTCTTACAGCAATGCACAGTGTCATCTCCACCACAATGCACCAATGCCACAGACTGATAATCATCTTGTCACCTGAAAGCAAATCAAAAGAAACAACAACTTTGTGTGAAAACCAAAGCCAGCTATTATACGAGCAGGAAGTGGGCCTTCATGACGCTTTGACACGAAGCGATCCTAAAATTATTCTGGTGGAAGTTGGTGAGGACAGATTCTTTTTATTTTCTCTGTAAAGTTGGCTCGGTCACTGAGTCAGTATATGCCTTTCTTTGCTTTAGAAGAGAAAAACCTGGAACCACTCAAGTTGTTCCTCTAAGAATAACAACTTTGAACTGATTAAAAAGATCCCCAAATTAATACAAGGAAACATTGAAATTTTAAGGACTATTTTGACGATTTTAAAGTAAAAAGTTTGGTTTGAACAAACTCAGTTTGAAAAAACAGTTTTATTTTGACCAGATTGATGAGCTAATGGCTAGTCTTAGCAAGGCCAAGATGGTGATCTTACCACCTAGTTACATATGCTAAAACCTTCTAAGTCTCTCTGTAAAAATGCAATAAACTTTTTAGACAACCTTTTCCTCATCAGTACGTATGAGATCTCAGACTTTGAAAATGACCAAACGTTAAGTGATGTCAGTCTTGTTTTTAGGGTTTTAACTATACTTGCTCTTTTGCCATTAAACTCTTTTATCTGGAAGTACTGCATAAAACCACAATACATACCATATCTGAGACTAGAAAGACTGTGGAGCAGAATTTCTGAGTTCTTATACATTTATATTGCTGTAAAATACAGAAAAAATGATTAATGTGCACTGTCCTGTTAACTAGATTTTCATCTGATTATTTTGTTCTGTTCTACCAGATGGTCCAGTGGATTACAGTCACCTGCCAGAGTCGTTGCGCTACATTAAAAGGAACCAAGGAGCTCTGAAATGGGAAAATCTCTTAGTTAGAACAAATAAACTCACAGTATTCAACGCAAAAAGAAACTTCTGGAGGAACCTGCTGTATCACATGCCTGCAGTACCTGTGAGACCTCAGACTGTTGCCTAAACAAATAATTACTTTTTATTTATTTTGACTGGGCCCAACAAGATGGTTTGTTTTTCAAAGGAACATTTGAATACTTCCCCAGTATTTAAATGGAGACCCAGTCTTTAAGCTGAAATTGTTTATCACTTGGATGCCTCAACATAAGGACTTTAATAAAGCAGTGATGTTTTGCTCATCAGAGTTTTTGAAATTTTACTAAATGTCCTCTGACGATGGAAAGACAGTCAACACGCCCTTTTTTTCAGTGTAAAAGCCATAAAAAAACTATTCAATGTTTTAACCTATATAGTTTTTCATGTATCATTTTTATGAAAGAGGGAGAAAAATAATTAGTGTGGTAATTTAAGATAAGACGTTTATGTCAAATTTATGGAGAGTTAAATTTGTGAGGGTTAAAAAAGTTGTGAGGAATGCATGTATTATGCTAACAACAAAAACCATAAAAAACAAATTGCTACAAATAACATTCCAACAGTGCTTCTTTACAAATCTGTATCTGTTACACACGTAGCAAGATCCACAGCAACGCTATGTTGCCACAGATTTATTGGTCAGTTGGTGAGTTTTGTTACAGATACTTTTAACTATCAAATATACCTCACACATACACATATTGGTACATTTATAAACTCAATGCACACTTTTAATCTTTATCCATTGATATTAAAACCTACAAGAATCACAACCCATAGTGCTACAACAACTGATAATATTTTCACAAATATAACAAATGGAGAAGTAATGGGTGGTATTTTGATGACTGACGTAAGTGATCATTTAACATTTGTTCATAATTCATAAAAATGATAAATACAGTACAAACGTAGTTACAAACAAGAAAACAAAATAAAAACATTAAAAAATAGCTCTGGACAAATTAAAAGACAATTTGGGAAAACGAAACTGGGAGAATGTTTATGTTGATGATGTAAACAAAAATATTTTAGGAGCTCTGTATGAAAAGAATTGTGTGCAAACTATATATATGAAAAGGAATATTGCTGACAAACCATGGGTGACTAACGGGTTGAGAAATGCTTGTAAACCGAAGAATTACTTGTATTCATGTTTCCTGAAATTAAGAACAAAAGAGTCAGAAGAGAAATAAAAGAAGTATAAAAACAAGTTGGTATGAATTATAAGAAAACATTAGAAGGAATATTACAGTGATTTATTAAACAAAAGAAAAGGTGATATGAAAGCATCATGGCGAGTAATGAATAGTGTTTTGAAGAGTCATAAAGTAAGATCAGACATTTCCCAATATTTTGTAAAAGATGGAAGTGAAATCCATGATCAGAATGAAATTGTCAATGGATTTAATAATTATTTTGTGAATTTTGGCCCAAGTCTTGCAGCTAATATACCAAAAGTAGATAAAAATGTGAATCAGACAGTTATGGGTTGTTCCAACAGTATTTCTCTTAATGGAACTGACAAAAAAGAAATAATGAATTTCGTAAAAAATCTTGCAGATAAAAGATCAAAAGATCAAAAAAATAATGGGTTATGTTATTGAGCCGTTTACATATTTATGTAACATCATTTTCAACTGGAATATTTCCAGACAACATGAAAATAGCCAAGGTAATCCCTCTCTATAAGAGTGGTGAGAAATATGTATTACCAAAATCCTTGTTACCACAGTTTTCAACAATTTTAGAGAAGTTTTTTGTGAACCAATCAGATCAATTTATTGAAAAACAAAATTTCTTAGTAGCAGTGCTAATAACTCAACATCATTGGCTCTCATAGACTTAGTAGAGCAAATAACAACTGCTGTGGATCAAAAACAATACTGTGCTAGTATTTATTTTGACTTGAGGAAAGCTTTCGACACCATTGACCACAGTATTCTTCTTGAAAAATTGAACCAACACGGTATTACAGGACCAGCACTACAATGGGTATTAAGCTATTTAAAGGATAGGAAACAGTTTGTGCAAATTGCATTGCAGTACTGTACAAAGTAAAGGACTTATTCAATGATAAAGCTCTGTTTATAGTGTATAAGGCAATAACTTCCACACATAATCTGCTGTATTGATGTTTGGGGAAAACCATGCAAAACAATTACAAATCCTGTTGATGTTTTACAGAAAAGAGCCGTAAGAATCATCACAAGAAAGCATTACAATGACCCATCAAATATATTATTTTATCAGTTGAAGTTATTGAAGTTCTATGATTTGGTTGATTATAGTATTTTATCAGTTATGTATCAAGCTCATAAAAACACATTACCTTCAAACATCCAAATACATTTTGTTAAAATAGAGTCTTTACAATCTCAAGGGGATAGAGATGTTTATTACACCTAAACTTAGAACCAGTTTGCGGGACTGAAGTACTTCAATCCAGGGTATAAGATTATGGAATAATCTGGAGGATGATGTTAAAAATGCTGGATCAATGTGCTTATTTAAGAGAATGATAAAGGTTGATTTAGTTGTGGAAATATGTAAATGTATAATGTACAAATTGTTGCTCAAGAAGGAGTTAAACCTTTATTGTTTTTGTTTTGTTTTGTTTTTTTGTATGTTTTTCGTTTTCAAAATTTGAAGATAATTTTGATTGAATTTATTCATTTGGGGAAAAGAGGCATATATAAGGTTTTTCTTCTTCTACCTTTCCTTTAGAGTATTATTTGTACTTTTTTGTTGTATGTTGAATTTATGTTGTTTGTTAAATGAATAAACTTATAACAAGTTATATAACAGTGACCCAACAACAGATGTACATGATGTCTTGCTATGCTACGCTAACATTCTTTCTGTAAAGGAGTCAAGAAGGACGAACCTGGTCAGTACTAACATGTAGCTGTAGAGACATCAAAGACGAATTTCTGCATGTGAACAGAGTGTTACAACTAACCCGTAGAAAAAAATCTGATGTTTCTTTAGATTACAATCAGAGAGAGATGAGGATGAGTCAAAGTTCAAATATTGTTTCAAAACCAAAGATCAGGGAGTTCCCTTTCTTAAAAAAATTCCCCTTTGATGTCACTTCTTGTTTCACTTTGGCTTGAATAAAGTTCATAAGTATGTCAGGTGTATGCCACCAGAGGCAGACAATAATATTGTGTTTGGTTGTTTTTCCTATGTCTTTTTGTGTATCTCTTAACCCAAGGACAGATACACAAATGGATTTCAATGAAACCTAAAGAAAGTAATTTGGCAGTTATACAAGATGGTTTTCATCTGCAACTGACCTTAAAAATCAAAAATGGCAACAACACAATTTTACAGACACTGAGAATAAACTAGGTGAGGTCCTAGCTGAGACTCTTTCACAACACTGATAATTTTGAGGCTTGAGCAAACCTTTACAGAAATGTATTTATTGTGTTTTTTCATAAGACCACGAGTGTCTGACTATGACACAGACACAGTTCAAACCTGCTGTAGGACTCAGTAGTGAGTCAATCCAAAAAAATACATTTTAAAGTATTATTACTGAAAACACAACATTTACAGTAAAACTGGAAGGGATCATGTAGCTTACCGGAAACTGTACCAGTGGTACTGTACCATCAATAAGTCTCTGAAATGTTGAGTAATATGCTGACAAATCACCAGTCCATCATTACATCCTATTTTTTAACTCCCATTAAGCCTAAATTCTTTAGGAGGAAAATGACTCAGCAAGGAGAACAGAACCACAAAAACATTTATTCCTTCAGATCAATACAGCAAAGTCAATTGTTACACGGAACATTAAGAATACATTTATTATTGATGGGTAAACCCAGAATAGAATCATACTCTCTTAGGTGTTAAGAAGAATTTGGCCACTTGGGGGCGCCAGCGCGGAAGGATACATAGAAAGATGGTCCCATTCACTGCCCTAATTTACGCTTCAGATTTTGATGATTATGAAAACAAATAAAATCTAGATTTTAATGAGTCACTTTAAAACCACAGGTATGGAAGTAAAAAAAAATAAAATACAAAAAAAGAGTGTCAGTTTTTCTTTTTTCACCAGCAGAACTGCATTCCTCCGATTCTTCATCTGAACTTCGAGTTTTCTCACGAATTATATGTATTTATTTATTTATTTTATGTTTAATCGTCACGTGCGCGCGCGCCTACACACACACACACACACACACACACACACACACACACACACTCATCATGAACCTTGTAGATAAAAACAGACGCAGATAAGCAGAGACGCAGACAGAACGAGAACACCAACAGTTGAGCTCAGACTTTTCAGACATTTCTGGAGTTGGAAGCACTGGGGTGAGTGGGCTTGCTTGTTTGTTTTAGTTTTTGTTTAAGTTAAAGTAATTTTGCTAGAAATTGTGTTTTAAGAGAAGCAGAGATTAACTATAGTTATTTTAAAAATCATTTAAGAACTGTGAACAATGTCAGAGGTGAAAAAAAAATTCTGAGTTTAAAACAAGTATTTCTATTTTTCTGCTGCTGTTGAAAAAGCAAATGCTGCATTAAAAGTGCAGTTTTAGGTTTACTCAACAGCAATTTACATTTAATTTTGTGCTGAACAAACGCAGATATTACTCAGTGGTTGATTATTGCATCTTTTTTTTTCTTGCACCATTCGTGAAACCTGGTTTTGTGCAGAGTTCCCTGTCAGAAGGACAGTATTCCAGAGTGAGCGCCAAGTATTGTGTGATGTATGGGGCACCAAGTGTAAAATAAAATGTTAAAAAATTTCACCAACATATTTGTCATTATTTAGCTCACTTTTTGAGTGTTAAAATTTTTCCACTAACATGTTATTGTTATTTAACTCACTTTTCTTACATTTAGCTCCTTTTTACCAAATGTTAAATTCAAATGTTAAAAAAATAATTTAAATTATAAATTCTAAATCTAAACATTTAAATTTAAATGTACAAGTAAAACCCTAAACGTTGAAGTTCACATTTAGATATTTTGGAATAGAACACAGCCTTTGCTGGTGATGCTCCGCTTATGTTATGATGTCATCATTCTGAGACAATATCAACCGCTAGCGCTGCAATGCAGCTAAAGCTTCCCTGCAAGACATCAAACTTGCAGATGCAGTCAGTGTTCCAGCTGCACTTCACACTGCTGGACCATAGGTACCACCCATATTGTTTTTATGAACACATTTTCAATTTAGATTTTAATTATTATCTGCAGAAGTGTTAGCAGTAGTTAGCATCAGATAACCGGCACTGCATATCATCATAGTGCAACAAACATCAACAATGGCCACTGCTAGCCACCACTAGCCACTGCTAACACTGCTGAAGATAGTATTTAAAATCTAAATTCAAAATGTGTTCATAAAAACCAATATGGGTGGTACCTGTAGTCCAGCAGTTTGAAGTGCAGCTCAGACATCAGCCATAACCACCAGTTTGATGTCTTGTAGGAAAGCTTTAGCTGCATTGGAGCGCTAGCGGTTGCTATTGTCTTAAAATGATGACATCATAAACACTGCATTCCAATCCAAAATACCTAAATGTGAACTTCAACATTTAACTTCAACATTTAAGGTTTAACTTTTACACTTAGATTTAGGATTTAATATTTGAAAATTTTTTTAACATTCAAATTTAGCATATAGTAAAAAATAGTTAAATGTAGGAACAGTGAGCTAAAAAACATGAAAGTGTTCGTGGAAAATTTTTAACACTCAATAAATGAGCTAAATAATGAAAACCTTGTTAGTGACATTTTTAAAAATTTCATTTTACTCTTGGCACCACATGTGATTGGTCAGAACTTTGTTAGCATGTTATTGCAGAAACTCAGGTGAAATATGCTGGTGTCATCTCAGTTTAGCTGTTCCGCTGAGGAGCAGCTGGCTTTTCTCTGTGTATAAAGTGTTTGTGCGGAAAAGAACGTCTCATAACCACATCAGTAAGATCAGATGTCTTACATCTTGTTGAGTATATACCAGCCTTTAGACCAATCCCAACCCCTAGTGATAAACTTCTAAATAAAGTGAGAAAGGTTGATGTGGTTTTAGTCATCTAACGTCTGTGCCCTGAGCTCTGATAAGAAACTTTTTGCACAATTTATTGTGCAACTGATCCTAATCATCTGCAGATATGGCTTACTGAGAAAGTTTTCTGTATCAGCACCATGTGTAAACAGGAAAATGATAATTTAAGCCACATTTTTATATATAAAGGTACTTTATGCAATGATGAAATTGGTGCTCTGCATTTGACCCATCACATGGGAGAAACACCCAAGATGAGCAGCGGGCAGCTTTAAGCACCCGGCGAGCAGTTGGGGGTCTTGCTCAAGGATACCACGACATTTGGGCATGGCGGGGAGTCTGACCTGTGACTTTCTAGTCCCAAGTCACCATGTGGGAATTGGTTCACCTTTAGAAACTCTACAACTATACTAGTTTGACCTTGTTTCTTTCAGCTGATGGATGCCTCAAAGCTTCTCCTCTCCCTGCTCGTGCTGACGTCTATAACAGAATGGAGATCAGGTAGTGTGAACACAATGATGTTCAATCGATTCTTTATTTAACCCCTTAACAGTTGCCCCTGAAAATCCTTCAAAGCCCTTTCACATTTTTTTTTTTTGTAAGGGTGTCAAACTAAAGGTAAGAACCGGAGGAAGTCACCTGACACCCTAATTTTCAAAATAAAAGTCCCCGGTAGTAGCTGGAAATGGCAGAAACCGCAGCGTTTTTGCCCACCAATGGAGCAAAAACTGTTAAGGGTTTAATGCTTTTATGCAGATGTGATTGTAAATTAAAGATGCCAGCTCTCATCAGCACACACACAAACAAGGGTCCTGGCTTCTGTAAGACACAGGAGACATTATTTTCTAAAGAATAATCTAGAGTTTCCTTTAAATAATTTTTTATCATCATCTCCCAGTTTCAGAGACATCCAGGACTACATGTGCTGATATGACCAGGGTCTCCTATAAGCTCATTGAAGGTGAAGCATATTATTTTGTACCATATGATTTTGATTACTCTGACGTTCTGAGTGACAACGTAACATGGTACAAAGTTAGCCCTGAGATGGAGAATATTACCTCAGATGAGAACCAAAGGATCCATACCCACGGTGCAGCTCTTCTTCTCTTAAATGTCAGCACCAAGGATTCTGGAGATTACATGGCCAAGTAAGAATATTTGTCTTGAAAGCAAAAAGCTCACCATTTTTCAGTTCTAAGGTTTTATGTTTCAGTTCTCTGTAAACATTTCCACACATATTGTTTCTCCACAGGGATTCAATAGCATCGGGTGAATGTTTTAATTATCCTTTAAAAATTGATGTCTTCAACAAAACCAGTGGAGAAGATCTCACTTTTGGATCTATCAATAACTCTGATCAGACAAAAAGGATTCCTTGTCCAGACACTGTCAAAAAAACATGTGTTACATTTAATGGAAGCTTCACTTGGTACAAGGTATGAAAGTCACACCTGCATTCAGCTGAAAGGAAGAGCAACTATTTTTACAATTTTTAAGCTTTAGAATGTGACTTCAGAATTAGTTTATTCTGATTTAGTTAGGATTTTAAAAATCAATTTCAGTATTGGGCAGACTAGATGAGCTGCTGATTAAGAGGAATAAAGTCCGTCCGTTTTCTTCCGCTTATCCGGGGTCTGGTCGCGGGGGCAGCAGCCTAAGCAGAGAGACCCAGACTTCCCTCTCCCCAGC
>JARVJO010000164.1:30596954-30607426 GCA_031762555.1 Cynodonichthys magdalenae | reverse complement strand
TGAATTAGAACAAAGACTGAGAGCCAGACCTTCTCGTCCAACATCAGTATGTGACCTCACAAATGTGCTTCTGGAAGAACGGTCAAAAATCCCCAGAAACACTCCTAAACCTTGTGGACAGCCTTCCTAGAAGAGTTCAAGCTGTTCTAGCTGTAAAGGGTGGACCAGCGTCATATCGAACCCTATGGATTAGGAATGGGATGTCATAGGGCGGCTGTGGCAGAGTGGTTAGGGGAGTTGTCCTGGAACTAGTAGGTCGTCGGTTCGATCCCCTGTTCCAGCTGTCTCAGTTGTGTCCTTGGGCAAGACACTTAACCCCCAATGCCTCTGATGTGTCCCATCTGTGTATGAATGTGATTGGCACTGATTAGTCTCCATAGCTCATAGACCTAATAGAGAGCTGTGTGAACGGATGAATGAGGGCACAGATTGTAGTGTACAGAGCTTTGAGTATCCTGGTTTGATAGAAAGGCGCTATATAAGTACAGTCCATTTACTTAAGCTCATATGTAAGTCAAGGCAGGTGAGCCATTACTTTGGCAATATAGTGTATATCACACGTTTTGTCAGTGTTGCAGTAGGAAAAAAAAAAAAAAAGACTCAACACATTGTGGAGGAAATGGGAAATTTGGCAGCTTGAAGCTTTCTGAGGCTTTTTTATTTTGAGGTTTTAATAAAAAAAGTTCTTCTTTGATACACAACAAAGCACCCTCCTCATCGCCATGTAAAATGTTTTATGCATGTGAGTTGTTGTCCTGTGAAGCAGATTTTTTTTTCTTCTTTTTTGTCTCATGGGAGAGCAGGGCGGTAAGTGTTTACAACACCAGCTACATCTGCACTTCATTACTTAGTCAGTTATGGACAAGAGCCACAGAGTTTTAACTGTTTCACCACAACAAACATCTATAAGTTTCATCACATCAACTCAGGAACACGACTGAGAAAAATATGCTGAAATGATGATTTACTGGTCCTTTCAATAACATATTCATTTTTTCCCCTTTTTAAAATTAAGCCCAATGAATTGGAGACTAAAAATATTCAACATTTTATTCATCTCTGTGTCATCAAAAAGGCCTCTGATCTGTTCCAGTGTAATTAGGAACCACAAAGACAATAATAGAAACACAAAATGGCTTTTAAAAGATTGTATACTTCTACTAATGTTGTGGTTCTCAAACATTTTTTTGGTACAACACCTGTCCTGCCTCGAGCTTTTAGAAACAAAGCAGGCATCAAAGTGTGTCGGTGAGCTCTCCTCTATGTGGCGCGACGTCTCCCTCTTTATTAAACCACAAGTTACCTCAGCTTAGACGTCTCAACTAAAGTCTTTAATTTTAACGATAATATACTTTTTTCCCCCCCCAAACTTGTGCTTATGCTGCCCACACACTTTATGGATGATTTTTATGGTTAAATTTCTAGTATTATACATGAATAAAAACAGTAGATACGTTTTCTTGATTTCTTATTTGTGCATCCCTAAATTAGGTCCAGGCTACAACAAGGCGTTGTAACGTTAGCTGCTACATATTTTGACCTGTGGAAAGGAAGGATAAAAGAAACGAATAAACTTAAGCAATGCTGCGACACTACACCGGGCCCCCCACCCCAGGTAGATAAAATAACTGATAATTTGCTCACATTAGATGCGAAATGGCTCCACTCTTTTCTGTTATTTATGAAAATATTTTGGATATTTTCTGCATTATATACTTTATTATTACTATCTGTCTCTGCATTGCCATGACTGTTTTGAAGCTTTTTGTTTGCCTGTGGTAACACACAAACTGAAATCATTGGACCAGTCAGAGAGACCACCAGGCATCACAGAAATTCAGGAGAACGGAGCTGTTCACATATCCTTTAACTGCTCCATGACCAGCTGTTATCTCCCTGAATGTTCTATTTTCCCTCTTTTAAATCTTTACCAACTTAGTACACTTGCAGTGAGTTGAGCTGGGGTTTTAAATGTTCTAACAGGGGTCTTGAGATATCAGACCTGAGTACAGTTCTGCATCCCCTTAGAGGCCATCTGTTTGGCCTCCGTTCAGTCCCACGCCCTTCCTCTCGTTCATTCACCCATCTTTGGCCTGCTGCTCATGTACCAACCTCTCTTGGGATGAATTCTCAGCCAAATGTCCCCAGTGAATGCTGAGTAGAGGCCTTCCAGAGGAAAAGGAAAATGAAAAATTTCCACCATTGCCTCTTTAGAAGATGCTGTGTTTTGGATTCTTCGTGACAATCTTTTATTTATCCTAAAACCATAAATACCACACTACAGCAAACCAGGCTTTACATTTTGCTTCTTAAAAAAGCCAACTAACAACAATGTGCCATGCCCCAGATCAATTTTTGTGGCTTGACTTTTAACATCCAATTCTTTTTTTTTTTTTAAAGCTCATAATAACAAACATCAGAAAAATTTGCATGTCATTGTGTGAGTTTGTTTTGGAGATTTGTTTTCAGACAGGAGTGCCACAACTACTCTGCATTCCATCTCCTGCGTCATATTTCTAAATATATTTATCAGTCATAGTGTGACAAGCATTGCTTAGCAAGGTAATGTCTCTGTCTTACACATATACACACAGTGAGAAGTGCTTCAGCTTGTCTGCTTTTAAATTACTCCTCACATGCTGAATTACATAAAAGGACATCAAATATTAGCTGTTCTGCTAGAACTGCTCTTCTGATTAAACAAGTAAAGCTTTTAGCAGGACAACTTCGAAGTTTTGTGTTCAAAGATTTAATCTCTCTGATTACTCTGGGTTTTTCCCTGGTCTCTAAAATACTGTATACCAAATGATTGAAGGAACCATCATTCACTTCGCATGCTTTACATGAGGTGGAACAAAGCTGTACGAGCTCTAAAACATCATTTACCCAAAACTTGAAGATGGACTAAAAACCTGTCTCTCTAAGCTATTTCATAAATTCTTATTCTATCATATGTTATGTGTCTAATTCATTTTTTGTGTGTTCATGTTCAAATATATTTTCAGACGTGAACTCAGAATGAAATGTTGGAAAGTATTTTCACTGAAATACAGACAATACACATCGTTTCAACAGTAGTGCTTAAGATAAGATGTATAATTTACAACACTTAACTCTGTGGTTTATATGAAGTAAATGTGATCATTTGTACTAATCTGCAAGAGTCTATGGTGTTCATCTAGAACTGACCACTTGAATCCTAAAGTTTGTGATGGTTAGGACCAGGGTTGTCCAATCCTTATCCGTTGGGGCCGCTATCTTGCATATTTTACTTGTTTCCCTGCTCCAACACATCTGATTCAGTGATTGAACTACCTCTTCAAATTCTACAGAAGCCTAATAATTACCTGTTCATTCAAACAGGTGTGTTGGAACATAGACATCTCTGAAATAAGATGTTGGCCTTTCAGACCTAGGATTGGACACAGCTAGTGCAGACGGTGTACCAGCAACAAATGGGAAGAAAACATCCTCAAACATGTGCATCAAATATTTCATTAAGATAAGGTCGACTCATGTTTTATTCTTTCAAACTTAAAAAATACATGTGCTGCTCACACCGAAGTTACTGATGGAGTGATATAAACACCTGCTGCTAGTTTCACATTTAATTAAATCATTTCTTTGCTTTGCTGCATTGAATCTGAATGCATTATACCAAAACTCTTTAAATTGCATTATTTTGTGATCAGAGGCTGATCCGTGTTGTTATTAGACCCTTATTTGAATTGTATCGATTTTTGCTGCTCTTGAATCTTGTAAAGAATTAGATTTAGTACTAGTGTATTAACATACATAGTGTATTGGCCTTAGATCAAAGAGGCACAACCCTGCTCAGAACCACATGGAAAGGAAAAATGCATCAACATTCTGGTTTGAAATAGCTTGAATGTTTTTTTTATTTTCTCATCTACTGGTAGTAGGTTAGAATGTAGTAAATTGTAGACCCTACGGTGCAGTCGACCCAGAAAAACAGTGATTATTAACGTGCACATTGCACCGTCCCACTTGCAAACTCCGAGAAACACATTCTTAAATCAGATTTCAAGTCAAAAACTGTCTTTGTAAAAGATGTTCCCAGGTCATTTTATTTACTCCAGCTCAAACCCTGAAGTGGTTTTATCAGCTGTAACGGGTTCAGACGGATGTACTGAATGTAGATGTCAAGTGATGGGCTCTCAGCTTTTTATAACCCAGTGGCCCCAAACAGGTTGATCCAACTCTGTCTTATATTCCTGTTTTCAATCATTACATTGTACTCACCATGTTAATTTGTGCTTTGAAGGTAGGAACACTGGAAGAAGTTCTGTCTTACTGGGTTTTATCCTGCTTGATAATGTTTCTTAATATATTTATTTAAATCAGTTAACTGCTTTTTCTGTTATTACTCATTTGAGTCATTTTTCTGTCTTTCCATACATTAAAAAACAATTATTATAAATATTATTCATTTTTAATAGGTAGTTGCATTGCACCAGTTCTCTTTCCTGATTAGAAATAAGAGAATCCACCCTCCAACAAAGGAGCCTATAAATGACCGTATCATGTTTGTCTCCTCTACTCAGTTTTTTTCATTTTTCCTAAGAAGTGAAATTGTTTTTTCTTTCTTTCTTTCAGTTTACACAAACCTGTAATGTTTTTTAGCAGGGGTTCTGCTTTCTCCAAGTAAATTTATCTATCACGGTTTTCCTCTGTCTTTGAAGGGAACAGCAGCCATGGACTGAGGAAAAACGCCCTGGGTTTAGATTAATATCACAACTCAACAGGTGACCCTTGACCTTTCCATGCCTCCTCCAGTCTCTCTGTTTCCTCAGTCTGTCTTTGCTGCTTTGCCCCCACCCACCCCCACCCACTCACACAGAACAACAATTCGTCTTTTTGCAATCGCTTTTCGTTTCATAATTACTTGGTTTCTCTTTTTAACAAATCTGCAACTGTCTTTTAGCAACTCAGTAATCATTTCCTTTCTTTCAAAGACTTCCTTTGATAGACATCCATGACGGCTCACCCACAGCCCGTTATGATGGATTTATTCATATTTTCTCTTTGTGCTGTCCCACTCATCTCTTCAATCTGCTCTTTCCAAAACATGACCAGCTTTTGTCTTACTAACCAAGTTATAGGACTCACGGCCCACATGAAGCTTAACATCAAGTCATATTAACGTTTTCTTACTTTCAGCATTTTTACACAACTTTTAAACTCTGTATTATTTTGACTGTGTTCTCATTTGACTTCTGAAATTTGGAATTCTGTCCAGTTTATGTTGACATTAACCTTGTTTTGTAAATCTTAAATATCAAGTGTATGTCATAGTTAGCTTTTAAAATCTTTTTAAAAGTTTATGTTGTAGTTGTGAACTCTGTAAAGTTGACCTGTTTTAGCCCCTTAATTTAAATGTGTTATGCATTAATACAGATAATAAAACACAGAATTTTTCTAAATCATCACTTTTACAATAAAAAAAATCAGAATTTGCCAGTTTTACTTCACAACATTATGAAATATCCACATGGCAAGCACAAACCTGTGCTTAGGTTTGGGTGGAAAATGCACCTTTTCCCTCAAAAGCATATGTGTCATTCATTCATTCAACAAAAGAGTTCCAACAACCTTGAAATATTTATTATAGATGCATTAAATTTTTCATATTTTTCTGTGCTTGATATTTGGCAAACTTGGCAAAAAGACGCACACAGACACACACAACCATGGTGTTCTTTTAGGCCTTAAAGTTTTAAAAAATACATTAAGCAGCAAACTTTTCAGATTTGCAAGAAACTTCTTCCATCGAGGAAGAAATCCAGGCTCCTCATCATTTTCGTCTCCCAACTTTAAAAACATGTTGCATTCACTGTACCTCAGAATTGGGGTAATTTAAAGTTTTACTAGGTTTTTTTTTTTTTTTGTTGTTTGCTGGAGTTTACCATTAGAAGTTATACATTTTAGGAAGAAATATGTGAATTCTCTACAAGTTTGTCTTGTTTTGCAAAATTATTTTGACAAGAAAATTTGGCTTTTTATAATTATTCCTTCCTTTTTTTCCACTGGGATTTAGACATTTTGAATGTCTATTTGTGCATAAATGCTTATTTAGTAGGAAGCAGCAAAAGGAAACTTTTGATTCATATTGTTGTTCATATTGTTAACCTCTTAAAAACATGAAAAGTTTATTTTAAAGTGAAGTCTAGAGTTTATGAAGTCTATATGTGGGGAAAAAAATGACTAGTTTGAGGTTTTCATTCAGGTTTTTTATTATTTTATTTTTATTTTAATGTTGCATACAACTTTGAGAGTTTGTCTTATGTTAAAGTAATCCATCCATCCATCCATTATCTGTACCCGTTTCTTCCTTTAAGGGTCACGGGGGTCACTGGTGCCCATATCCAGCTGTCACAGTGCGAGGGGCGATGTTAAAGTAATATCAAGATGAAACTATATAAAAATAATTTTGATATGCGAAAGTATTTAAAAAGTCAAAAATATAATTTAATAATTATATCAGAAAGATTTGTTTTAAAACATTACAAATGTATTTCGATATTTAGATTACTGTGTCCTGCTTGCACAGAATATTCAATCTAGCTCCCTTTGAACTTATTCACTTGTTCAAATTTTATTAAAAAGTCTTAAAGTTTTAAAAACGTGATTGTGAAGGATTTTTCCAACAATCATTTTCAGGTTTCATCTCTCTGTAGTAATTGACAGCATAACAGAAGCCTTGAAATAAAAGCCATCAGGTTGAATTGGACATAATTGTGATTGCACCACTTTACCAAAGTGGGCTTGAGAAACAAGAATGACGTGTGAAAAAGAATTAAATAGGACCTTATGGAGCTCAATACTCTGTTTAATCACTCTGTGTGCTTGAAGGCCTGCCACCAAAATTTCATTCATTCATTCATTTTCCTTTATTTAACCAGGTAAAACCCCATTGAGATCCAGATCTCATTTGCAAGAGGGACCTTGGCAGAAATCTGCAACACACAAATTATAAAACAGTTTAAAAGCAATGACACTGATGAATAGAATCATGTTGCTTGTTTTTCAGAACCCCTCGAAATAAAATAATTACAAAGAAATAAGATCTGACATCTTGAGTTCAGACTGGAGCTGATTCCAAAAAACCATAAACATGTAAAAGTTGATTTACAGATCAAATCAGAAGATAAAAGACAAAGATCATTTCAAAGGAGTTTATGCAAATACTGAAAAAAATCTAAAATAAAGCAAATTCCTAAACTTGTAATTTCTTTGAACAAGAGCAGTGACTCTGGGCCTTATCTGACTCATTTTATTGTATTTAGGAAATACTTAAATTGCACTTATAACAAACCACATAGAGATTGACAAAACATACTCTTCAGATAGATAAAAAGTTTTGGTTTTATGAGAGGAATTTGTGTTCATTCTTGCTAAATCCAAGCCAGCATTAACACCTTATTCATATAGTGCTAAATTTGTGAGCAACCTCAGTTTGCATTAGAAAAACATCTTCACTTAAACCACCTTTCCCTTTTATCTGCAAATATTTGGTAGTCTAAATACAGTTTGTCCAGAGCCAAGGGCCCAAGATTTTTGCAACTCTACATTTTTGTATTATTAACATGAAAGTCTCCTCATGACACTCAATACATTTTCAATATGGTATCGATTAAAACTGCAGGCGGGCCGGTTAAGCTGGCCACACACTTTATTGAAGTTGTGCAAAATGTGTTGGGCCATTGACCTGCTGTGAAAAGACATCCCCTTGATGTAAAAACATGTGGTCACTGCAATAACAATGTTACAAAATATTACAATAACTGACATACACAAACCCAATAATCCCAATCATTTATTTTGATATTACATGATCCTTTCTGTTCTAAATCCACACAGCTGATTTAAATGTTGGTAGCTGAAATGCTCCAACACACGGAGAATGTTTGTGAGCAATGTAATGATAAAAAAAGACTGGAATGAGGAAAAAAAGTTTTTTGCAAGTGATATAGTTTTCGTAGTATTTAAAAATAATTCAAAAGTGTGTTTTTCTAATATTGTGCATACCCAATAGGAATATACTCCTCTGCATCAGTGGCTCCTTTAACCAGACGCAAGTTAATCAACATTTAGTGTGGATTTATTTAGATTATTACTTGAATAATTCAGTTTCAGGTTTATCAATCTGGTGATGGTAAAATCTTCCACTAGAGTCACTTGTGTATTTTTTGCAAACTTGTTTTTCTTGTGTTGATAGGATGAAATATTATGTTTTAAAGAAAATTCAATAAACTCCTAATTTCCAGTAAAATGTAACAAAGTATTTTCCTTTGTAGTTGTCTGTTTAAACTTCAAAGATGTGTATATATTAGGGATTTATTTGCTACTTTTGATGTTCTTTACAAAATTCCTGGATTTTTTGGAGACTGGAGTTCTTATTTGAAAATCATCTAGGATGTGAGAGACCAGTGGGAAACGATAAAGTTATTAATATAGTATCAGTTACATTTCAAGAAAAAAGCTCTTTGAAAATGATAATCCATAACTTTATAGACAGTACTAAGATTTCAAACACCAAAAGGTATATTTTCTAGATCAAACTGTACTGTAAGTAGAAATTGTTTAGATTTCATCACAGAGCCAGAACGTGTTTTTGGTGACGGGTTAGTTCAGCGCTGTGAGGGTGTATGTGTAAGGTCAGAGTCAGCCTGCAGACCACCTCTGCGTGGAGGCAGAGCAGGAAACAAGATGATTCACTGACCTTACAGTCCTAAGAAACCTTCTGCCTCTGTCCAAGGTGCTGGAATACTCTGCATAATTCTTCTCTTCCTCCTACTCAGAACCAACTCAGACTCAGCTCTGCATACGAGTGCTATGAACCCGAACCCCCAGGACCCGTTTGGCATGACTCAGCAGATGGGCCGAGGACCCCCGCAGCGCAATGGTGAGAGTAACATATGTTCACTCATTCAAAGCACAAGACTCCTCAAAAAATATATTTATACATGTCATTGTTCGTTTACTCTAATGAAAACACACAGTGTATTCATGTACGAATATCTGTCATTGTCAATCTATGAATAGAATTCTGTAATTAAATATATTTTTGCCATCCTGCTTATGAAGGCTTGCACATCATCATTAGTCCCATTACCAACCTAATCATTTTTTTTTTTTTGCTTTTTCCCTTCATTTCTGCTAGACGTTTTGAGTATTTTTCTCAAGAGGCAGAGCTTAGTACTAACAGCCCACACTATTTTCTATAAAGTTTTTTTTATTAATTTATAAAGTTTCTGTAAATAACATTTTTCTTTAGACCATCTGTTGCATAACTAGAAATCCAGCTTGTCAGTTAACAGTCTTGTAGAAGATGTAAACAAGTCACTTAAACCTTTTGCAAACATTTAGTTTTGTCTTTCTAATAAACATTTTGACTGGTGTTTTTTGGATGTTACATGTAAGAACCTTTCAAGCCAAGGATTTGACTCCATTTAATGAAATTATTCAGGATTAATCCAGTCAAAAATTTTCAGACCAAATTCATTTGCAGGACCACAATAAAGACATCTAAATTTAAAAATGGGATGTTTCCAGTCAGTCAGAATTATTTTTATTCAGATTTTGGGTTTATGCTGTTTTGTGGCTTTGCTGTGTCTGTTCATCAACGTTTATAGTTCAAAAATAAGTTCTTAGAATCATTATTTAATGTAGTTTATGTAAAGCTGAATAAGTGTGGCCTTGCATGCATTCACAGCCTTTCCTGTTGTGAGACAAACTTTCATTCTGTTTTGTCTTGTCTTCGACTGAGTGTGAATGACCGTGAGGAGCAGAACAGACACGATTTAGCAGATTAAAGAGAGTATGGAGTGTGAACACCAACGATGTCAGGAAACATCTCAGACTAACCAAGTTTTCCATTAAATTCATATTTTTACATTCTGTTTGAAAGTAAAGAAAATGGATTAGTTCAGAACAAAACTATTGCATCTTTGATGTATACAGCTAGGTCCATTACTATTTGGATATTGACACAAAGTTTGTTTATTTACCTGTTTAATGAAACATATTCAAGTTCTAGTTATATAATGTACATGGACATGAAATCCAGACTTTCAACTTTCTTTTGAGGGAATCCACAGTAAAATTGGATGAAGGGTTTAGGAGTTCAGCTCCTTAACATTTGCCCACCCAGCTTTTAAAAGGGACCAAAAATAATTGGACAATTGACTCAAAAACCATTTCATGGACAGGTGTGGGGAATTCCTTCATTATGTGATTTTCAATGAACCAGATAAAAGGCCTGGAGTTGATTTGAGGTGTGGTGCTAGCATTTGGAGGATTTTGCTTTGAAGAAAACATGCGGTCAAAGGAGCTCAAGTGAAACAAGCCATCCTTAAGCTGTGAAAACAGAACAAAACCCATCCAAGAAATTGCTACAATATTAGGAGTGGCAAAATCTACAGTTTGGTACATCCTGAGAAAGAAAGAAA
>JARVJO010000164.1:30548762-30565876 GCA_031762555.1 Cynodonichthys magdalenae | reverse complement strand
TTTGTCTATATCTCTTGAACGGGTTGTTCCAAACTGTAATTTCCCTTCATGGGACTAATAAAGTATCATTCATTCATAAACTTCTCCACAACAGTATCTTGGATCTGCCTGGTGTGTTCCTTGGTCTTCATGATGCTCTCTGCACTTTAAACAGAACCCTGAGACGATCAGAGCAGGTGAATTTATACAGAGACTTGATTACACACGGGTGGATTCTGTCTATCATCATCAGTCATTTAGGACAACATTGGATCATCAGAGATCCTCACTGAACTTCTGGACTGAGTTTGCTGCATTGAAAGTAAAGGAGCTGAATAATAACAACGGTAACAGGTTGACAGATGAGGTCAGGCAGGTCTTCCTGTTGACCAAGTTGGTTGCAGATGACACTGATTTGTACGGAGAGTAGAGAACAGGTGGAAGAGAGCCTGGAGAGGTGAAGGGATTCTCTGGACAGAAGAGGTTATGAAAGGCAGTGGAAACGAGACAGAATCTGTGTGTGAATTGTGGGGGTGGGTGGGGGAGGGGGTTTATTGCAATAACGATATAACTTGTGATAACTCAACAAATACTTAAAAATGCTGTGTTGATGTCTCTAAAAAGGGCAACTAGACCCAGTTGATGTGTTAGCTATAAAACAAACTGCCTTCAGTACAGTTTAATGACTTTAAAACATCGCTCATAAAACACTCATAAAACATTTTCTGATGCTCTAACTACTGAAAAACACTCCTTACTATCATCTTTATCATCAATCATTAAAATGTCTGAAAATAAGTCAAAGATTTCTAATTAAAAGTGACGATAAAATTGTGATATATTGTGCAGCCCTGGAGGTAATGAAAATGCATGAATTTAGGTACCTGGGTCCAAACTTCCAAACCAGCAGGTGGAACTCATGAGAGGAGAAGGAGAGTGCAGTTAGGGTGAAGTTGACCTCATTAAAAAGGTTTTAAATTTGACTTGCTAAAACCTGGAGATACCCTGAATTAGTTGGCAAATGGTAACTGTGAGGGACTCTCCAAATATTAGGTGTTTGTGAAGTTCTCGGTGTCGTCACGTGAGTTGCAACTCTCACTTGAATTTTGAGCCTGTTCCAAAAATTAGTTTGACAAATCTTCTCCCTAAAAATAGTCAGGGTTTTGTCCTGGGAATTTCAAATCCTTCTCGGTTAAAGGTTTTGTAAAGTCTGGAGCAATACAGTTGTATTTTGACACGTGCACGTGAACTCTCCTTATAACAGAATATATCTGAGGCCACTGCTCCGAATGTTTAGGTCTAACCACGCAAATTATTACGGTTTTTGTTCTGGTCCGTATGTGCCTGCCTTACTTTCACCATGTACTCCATATGGAAATAATATATGGACACTGCTGTCAAGGTGGGTATGATGTGTGCAATCAAATAATGTGCATGGCCATAAGTAGAGTTGTGCAAACTATTTAACACAAAATTAGGCCAAGATTTTCAGAAGGCTGATTGGAAACACAACCTGACAGTCCAACACCTTGTGCTTCTCTCTTGCATGTATATTGATTCATAAGTTTTTGATCCTTTGTTCCAGTTTCATAAAAATACAACAAAATAAAACTATTTAAGATCTAAAATTGATAATTTTGGCCATATTCCTCAGCCCAGTCTGTACAGTGGATTGATGTATAAAACTGATGAAAAACCAGCTGAACCGTTGGCAGTCCAGGTCCTGGAGACCCCATGCTCCAACACACGTCATTCCAAAGAATGGGCCTTTATCAGGCTTCTGTTTTAGCTTGATTAGAGAGTTGACCCATTCATTTAAATCATGTGAAGCAGGAAAACCTCCAAACCATGCTGGGCAGGAGGCCCCCAGGATACAGGCTGGAAAACACTGGCTTTAAGAGTAAATGAGGTTTTTTTCTTTATTGGAAATAAAGCCATTTTTTTTTTATCTCACTTCTTCACAAAATAAACATTGTGCATATTTTCCTTTTCCATGACAGCAGCACAGCATGGCATCGTTCTTCAGTGACCCGTTCGTAGAACAACAGTTCTCAAATCGCCACAATAAGACTCTACAGTATCAGGTAAGGATTCATTAAACAGGCTCAAACAGGAATGTGTTTCTGCTTTCACAGGTGAACTTTTATCTCAGTCATTTCAGAAAAAAGTCTACACAAAATTTGGTGCTATGACTCAAAAGTTGTTTTAAAGAAAAATCATAAAAGAATAGATCAGTTTCTTTTTCACTCTTGATTGTTCTGAGTAAAACAATGTAAAAAAAACCATCACACCAAGCGGACCACCATGCTGACAGGGGTGTCATTACAGCTCACTGACTTTTTGTTTTCTCTCTCATTTGCCATTTTCCTTTCCATCTGCCCAGTTGGACCAGTTCAGTGTGTTGGAAAACGCAATGAGCTCCTCAGCAGGAGGGTCCTGCTACGATCCTTCATCCTCTTCCTCACTCTACCACTCCCAGGCGGCTCTGTCGGGGCTGGGGGGCAGCCACGGCAGCCTGCAAGACCCAATGCACATGAGGTCCAACATGCTGTACTCAAACTGCAGCGGGGGGCTGCCCAACATCATCCTTACAGGTGAGTGTGGTGGTCCTGTGCATTTTCTGCCTTTCATTATAGACAAGTTCTACTTTATTTATTATTATTATTATTATTATTATTATTATTATTATCCTTTTTATACCAGGAGAGAAAACTCATTATGATTAAATATCTGTTTTGTGCCCTGGCCAAAACTGGCAACAAAACACAAAGTTTCCTAAAAAATTAGTTCAACGTTAAAACAAAAAACAATAAAATTGTTACCTTAAAATAGTGTAGACCAAAGAATATCCATTCACACCAGATGTAACACTATAATGGTAACATTTAAATAAAATAAACTGTCCTCTTAAAAAATGGTACATCTGTGCATGCTCAGAATATAACTCTGAAACTTTTAAAATATCCTTAAATACATTTAATGAAACCAGCTCCTTCATTTGTAAACTAGATTAAAGTTGATTCCAGGTGGATGGAGCAGCAAACTGAAATGACCTTTTCCCTTTTCTCCATCTGGACTTTAGGTTCAGACAATAAGTAGTCATGAGAGCGACTTGAATGACCTCCACTGTGTTTGTGATTGATATAAATGAGGGGACAGGATGGGAGCAGACCCAGTACAGCCTCACATACGGATACACCAACCAAGAGGACCATCCTACCTGAGCGTACAACACTCACAGCTCGTTCTAAACTGAGTCCAGTGATACTGAGAAAATTCTTGCCTGTATTAAACATGACTATAATCTAGGACTGAGATAAACCTGGCAGCAAATAGTTTTTTTTTTTTTTTTGCTTTGAAAAGCTGTAGTTTTACTGTCTTGTTGACTTATTTACTTTAGATGAAAGGATGTTTGAGGTTTTACTGCACTGGTTAAATTTGTCATTAACTTGATGGGATTTAGAAGCTTTATAGGATTTTTATTTATTTATTAATAGCTTTTTAACCACTGAGTGATAACTTATCCTGGTATCTTTGCTCAGCTGGCGTTTCCACAACAGGAAGATGAAGCTGTTGACTTCACAGCCTCAGGCTCTTGCTTTAAAATCCCTTTAGCTGCTGGTTTGTTGGTCTGATCAGGGCTGATGTTTGAGCTGAGCAGAAAGTCAGATAGAGTAGCGGTCATGCCTAATGAGTGCAGCGATATTAGGAGGAAACTTTCACCCACCACCATCTGTTGTTTGTGTCTCAGACGACTCCAACCCGTGCCTGTCGAAGGACATCAGCAGCGCCCTCTCCACGGTGCCCGAGTGTTTTGACTCGGAGGGAGGCTTCCCGTTGGAGGACGAGCTGCGCATCGAGCCGCTCAGCCTGGACGGACTGAGCATGCTCAGCGATCCCGACATGGTGCTGCCCGACCCGTCTGTGGAGGATTCTTTCCGCAGTGACAGACTCTGAATGTGACGAGCGCTGCACCTTTCCAGACAACACACACACACACACACACACATGAATTTGCAGTGTAAACGTGTACAAATCTGAATATGCATGCAAGACCACCTCTACAGGGCCGCTGTGCACCCCCCTCCCACCCACTAATATTCTTAAACTGTGAAGGACACGAACAGAAAGCACAGCTTTTATTAAGTATACTTGTGAGGACACTGTTTACACCTGCTTTGCTCCAACTCACTCTGATGCATGCTTGGGCTCATGTTAGTGAGGTTGTTTTAAACGATGCAGTCATGTGTTTAAAGTCTGCACTCTGAGTCTTTGCACCCCCTGTGGACAGCTTTTCTCCTTTAAAACCAAAAAGTTAAAAAAAAGAAAGAAGAAAACAAGAGACGATCCAGAGTTGTCCTGTTTTTCTGTCATCACCAGCTCTCGGTCCACCCCCCCTCTCCCGAAGCTATGGAAACACCATAACCATGGTTACACACCATAGCAACCCCATCACCCTGCGGAAGAGCAGCAGAAATGCCAGCACATAATTTACGTTTCTCGCCGCTCTAATAAAGGAGCTCAGAGCGGAGCTGCAGTTGTGCGCTCGCAGCTGGAGCGCAGAGCGTCCGGCAGCCAAACTTAAATCCTGGAGGATTCTGGGAGAGGTGGAGGAGTAGAGGCATCTGAGTTTCAAATGATACTTTTTAAATGTTTGCCACAGATTTTTATTCTACCTGTAAATATTCCTCTGCAAGCCTCAGATCTGAGTCTGATTGGTGTGTTTCTGAAGACAAAAAGGGCAAACCGTTTACAAAGATGAGATTGTATTAAGTTAATATGACTAATATTTTGAATTTCCAGCTTAAAAATAGAAATCTACGATTTACTGAATAAATGCTATATTTTGGATGAACATGGACTTTGCTTTCAGGCAGATCTCAGGCAGCACCTGGAACATCTGAATCCCACTTTTTTTTTTTTTTTTACATTTTTCTTTTAATTCTCAGATGTACGTTTATTGCATACAGTTGTTTTGTTTGTTTTGTACTGACTTGTAAAGGCACTTGTACTGTACTTTGAATCTGATTGTGAATAAGGGCATGCTCTGTGCTACTGTGGCTCAATATTTGTACCACACCTGTTTGCATCTGCGTTCTGTAGGTTTTGTTTTTGTACCTGAAGTGGAGTAAAGCCCCCCCACGGCTGCACAGTCGGAGCGAGACATCAGGGCGCTGATCAGGATGCTGTGGACATCATGTACAACTGCACTTAACCTCTTTTTGCACTAATTGGGTCACATTGTGTAGACTGAGATTTTTACACACTTTTTACCTGATAACCCAAAGATGTGTGAAGCCATTGTTAAAAACTGTGTGTGTGTGTTAGTGTGTTTACACACATTTAAATCCCATTTAGCAGACATCCAGTTTTAATTAGGTTAGAAAAACAATATTTCTTTCTTGGTCCTGAGTTTTTGTAAAGAGCTGCAGTGGGTTATATAACAGCTCAGCCATGTTGGGCATTGAGTGCCCCCTAGTGTCACTTTAAAGGATAACAGCTTTTTTTTTCTTTTTACCTATGCAACTTTCCAGAATGAAACCTGTTGAACAGGAGCAGTTTATGCAGTCTACACTTTATTTGTAGTATTCTACACAGTGTGAGGGATCAAATTAGCTAGAAATCAAAATGTGACATGAGTCCACTGAGCGGTGTCAGCTGTGTCTGCAGTGGGATGGATGGTGTCGCTGTGCAGCTCGTGGGGTCTTTGTGCATGACAGATTCAGTGTCAATATTTGTTAATTCAGCTCTAGAGTGGGAATTGTTAGGTGGTTTTCTAAGAGTTTATGTCGACTCTCAGCTATTGATGTTTATCTTTTTCATGCTAGGAGGCTAATGGAGACGTATTTTTGTCATTTTGCTGTTTATAAGTTGGGTTTTATTTTCCTCCCTGAGTCCCAGCCTGTTTTCCTGCTGTCTAAACGCCTTCTGCTGCCTTACTTTGTGTTGCTGTAATCCAGCAGTTCTCTGCAAAAAATCCTTTTCTTTATCTTCGGCTCTTTTTGAGCTGCCTGTGGTTCTGTCACCTGGTCTCACTGTCAACTTTTTCTCTCTTTTTTTTGTTTTGTTTTCACTATAAACATGTACAGTTCTGTTATTTAAAAGTTGTTTCTGCCCTTTAGTGTTACTTTTTTAAGTCTTTTTGAGTTTCCCCTCAAAGTATAAGAGTTTATTGGTTTGTAACATATGTTTTAGTGCTTATCTTTCTGATTTAATATAATCAATAAACAAAAGGACACTGTGGAGAAAGTTGTTTATTCCTGGATGAGACTTCCTGCAGCAGATGGCAGTAGTGTGGTGTGGATCAGAAGCAACACATCTGGAAAACAAACACTCAGAAATCATCTCCAGTTGCTTCTAAACTTTTTTTTCTTAATTTTAAAAAAAAAATCTAAACCTACTTACAGAAAATGATCATTTTCCTCATTTTGTCTGATATTAGATACTTTAGCTTTGAAAATTACTAGAAGTGTTGCTGTCCTCTGGTTCTGTTCACCAGGATGTATTAAAATAAAACCAGTTTGTCTAATCCTCATTAGGTTTTAATATGAGATAAGAACTACTTTAAGAACAACAGTGCACGATGTTTACACTTTTTATTCAAATAAAACTAAGCTAATGTGCAAATATGAGTAAAAAAACAACAAACTGCTTTTACAGAAATGTAAACTTACAAACAGGAGCCAGAAGCTGCTGATGAAATGTATTGATTAGCTGATCAGCTTCAGTGTGACCACTTCTAACCAAATTAAAAGTTTCATCTATTTAATCACTCTGGAACATTCAGGTGTGATGATGTCACATCTTAAGAGGTAAAACATCAGCAGTGGCCTTAAAGAGACAACCTGCTGCAGATCATCTCCAAACAACTTCCAGTTCAATATTTTACAGTGAGAAAGATAAAAATTCAAAACGAGTAAAAGAAAACATTGTCAGTCTGGGTTCAGCTCAAAGTCAAACTCTGCAGCTCTCAACAGTTTCAGGGTTAAAGGGACGGGATAAGAATGAAAAGTTTCTGGAGAAAGCTTAAAAAAACCATGGCAGCATGAGTGGAGTTTGTAAAGTTTCACCTGGCTGTCTCCATCAGCTGTTCAGGTAAATCTTGTCTGTGTCTGGAAAAGGGTGTAGTCTTTAGACTTGTGCTTGCAGGTAAACGGAGGACTGTAGACCCCACGGATTCTGTCAGAACAAACCCAAAGACTTTGGACAGATGAGACCAAAGCTGAGACAAATACCCACAATGCACAGCAGCACACTGGGAGAAAAACCAAATCATCCAATGAGGTATAATGACAAGAGGTGCGGCCATATTATTCAGGGCGAGGACAACTCAGCAAACAGTAGGCCTACTGTTAGCTGGTGAAGCTGAATGTGGTAACCATGGTAACCATGACATGTTAAATGTAGGTCAGCACATCACTGAAACTCCGTTTGATAATGACAACCATTATTTTGATTTGCTAGAAATGTTTCAGTACATATATCAGGTAAAAACACGTCTGCAATGAATGATGTTCCTAATAGACACAAGCTAACCAATGAAAAACTAATATTTATATGCAGTTCTTACACAGAAATCTAACTGATAAATTGTTTAAAGTGACCCGCCCCTTCCAATATGGCGTCATGCTCGTCTGGTCAGTACATCTCATTGATGTCATCACCAACACCTCATACCAAGTGTCAGCACGGTGGTGGAGGGGCGATGGTTTGAGGTGACCGTGGACTCGTCTGTAAACTAAACATGTCAGGCAGCTGAAGTTTGGATCAAACTGGGTCGAGATAAAACAAAATGATCCCAAACAGCAGAAAACTACAACAGAGAGGTTGAAAATGAAAATGAAAATCAAGGTGTTTCATTATTTCATCATGTCCAGATAATCTCATTGAACCATGTTTCAATCTGAAGAGTGAAGTAAAAACAGAAGAATAGTCAGAACCAGTTTATTCAGTGCATCCTGCAGACGAATAAATAAAAACATAAAACATTAAAAAAAGTTGCCTGCCTCTGAGCAGGAAGGTTTGGCTTGGGGTCCGTCTTTGTATGTTCTCTCCATGCATGTGTGGGTTTTTTCTGGAGAAATTCATTGGTGACTGAATCTCTGTGGAGGGAAAAACAGACGTCTGCAAACTTCAGTGAACTCAAGTAATATTCAAAAGAAAAGCCTGAAGACAGTTTTTCCATAATCTGAAGCTGAATCTACTGATTTTAGAATTTTGTTCAAAATCAAATGGTTTTCTATCATGTCTTCAAATCTACCACGCAGGACTCAGACCTGAGGTGTGTCGCAGTGCAGCTGTGTCCTGTTAGATCAAACTGATTGCACTAACGCTGCTTATTTACCAAAACCAAAGCTGAAGTCAGATGGGAACCATTTGATAATAGATTCTCTCTTCATCAGCCTTTAGAAGAGATCTGTGCAGCCTGACTTCATTTAAAAAGAAATGTTTCTGTCTTGCATCAGAGGTCTGATTTGCCCAAATCAACACAATTTTATGAAACAAGAAAAGAAGAAAACACCAAATATCAAAATAATTTACTTACACATAAATATTAACTCATATTAACTTTAGTCTACGAGTTAGAAAATTATTAGAAAAAATAAGATTCTTAATATCTGTGTTTCTATAACTGTGAGAATATTTTAAAATACTTGTTTATCAGATCTTTAGTTGTTTAATAGTTTTTTTAGTTGGATATATTTGTTAAAACATTTGTCCTCAGATGGTCAACCCAACATTTGGTGCCCAGCAGGTGTGAGTTTCAGTCCATACATTCACACACAGACAGTGTGTGACCACAGAACCATCAGGCAGATGGGCAGTGTGGGCTCCTGGAAAACAACGAAACCCTTTAAAAACAAATGCATTCTGGGAGCAAAGTCCCAAAACAAAAACACTCACAGCAGAGCAGATAATCAGAGTCAGTCGGAGAGCTGGAGTCGGTCCACACAGTGAGTCTGAGCAGGTCCGGATGCCAGCCTGAATTCCTCAGAGGGTTCTCTTGGTGTGTGTGTGTGTGTACTTGTTTTTGTTACCTATTTAGGACAGTTTCCAGTATTACTTTGTTGAGACCAGTAGTTCTAATGGAGACCAAAGACCAGTCCTAATGTGGTGGAACTCCATTTTTGGATTGGGGGTTCGTTTTAGGACTAAGGTGTGAATTGAGTTTAGGTTAGTTTTAGGGTCAGGTGGGTACCTGTGAGGTTAGTTTAGGGTTGGTGGTCAGGCTGTAGAAACTACTGGAAATGAATGGAAGCCAATGAACGGTCCTATTAAGGATAGAAATACAAACCTGTGTGTGTGTGTGAGTGTGTGTGTGTGTGTGTGTTTTCGCCTCCAGGTTCCCACCAGCTGGATGACAAGCTGAACCAATGCCTGGGAGTAATTAATAAAGTTTGTAAAGCTGCTCAGGGTTTACAGGGTTAGACTTTTTTGTGCACAACTTGTTTTAAAATAAAAGTTATTTGATTCACTATAGAACACAGAAAAAATATCAGATGCTTAAACTGAGGAATTTTACCATTTTTAGAAAAAAGATCCTTTTGAACTTGATTGCAGCAAAATGTTGAAGATTCATCCAGGTCAATTAATCAGATCAATTAAAAAAAAGATTAAAAAACTAAAACAACTGGACTTCTATTCTGAAGCTGAAATTGTCCAGGAAGCTTTATGAGTTTCAAATGTCTGAAGTTCCCAGCTTTATCTACCTTATTCCTTCCTATTCTTTTAACAAAACCCGACCAGCCTTATTATTATTATTATTATTATTATTATTATTATTATTATTATTATTATTATTATTATATTAGGTACTGATAAACCTCAGAGTTTGAATGATGATACTTTACTTTATTGATCCCATGAAGGGAAATTATTTATTTAACCTTCATTTAACCAGGAAAATCCCATTGAGGTCGCTGATCTCTTTTGCAAGGGTGGTCTGGGCCTAAAGGCAACCTATTGTACATGTTTATGTGCTGTGGGGGAAACCGGAGTACCCGGTTATAAATGTAATATAATATGCTACTATATGTAACCCATGACCACTTCTTCATGTGTCCTCCCATCCTCGACTGCAGCAGTGGCATGATTACACTGTCTTATTAGAGCTCTGTCAGGAGGTGTTCCCACATGTTGAAATCCACAAAGCTCAGAGGAACAGTTAGCTTGTACTGTTCACACATTAACAATCACCAGCTCTGGTTCATGGTGGAAATTGCTCCCATAATTCATGGAAGGCATCACGGGGGCTAGAATAAGGTGGATAGACAGTCTGTGTCCAAATTTGGGGGCAGTGTCCTTTAAAGGACCCAGCCTACCCGGTCTAGGTGGGCCGGATCCTTTGTCAACTGCACAGTCCAGATAAAAAGTGGCTGTGAATTTGGAAGGTAACTTTCAATTTTTATACCGTCAGATTTTTTATTCAAGACTGTTTTCCTTTCTCTCACTTTGTCTGCCACTACAAGCAAAACAAAAAATCTCCAGTCAGCCTGCAATGCATGTTGGGATAGGCTCAGCCGGGAAGGATGTACCGGACCTGTCCCTCAAATTGGGGAAAAATGAGGATGCATTTGTGGACCACACTTAGAGTCTTCAAATTTGGACAGTTTTTACAGTCAGAAGCATGGTTATGTCATGGGATCTCCAGTGATTGTGGCTAAGCTCTGTATGGAAGACATGGAAAAAACTCACACAGACCAGAACCTGCTGTTTGGCTCTCACCACTCACTGCAGCATAAACTTTCTGTCATCAGAACTTTACAACATCGGGCTGAACATGTCCCCACTAGGACAGAAGGGAAGGACAAAGAACAGAAACCCATCAAAGGTGCTCTCCAAACCTGTGGACATCCTAACTGAGCTTCTGTCAAATCAGCAAAGAAATCTAAAAAACACAGAAGAGAGAAAAAAGCTAACAAAAATACGTTTTTATCCCATATGTTGGTGGAGTGTTGGAAAAACTCAGGAGGAATTTCTAAAAACACAAGATCCCAGTACATTTTATAGCCACAAAGGACACTCTGGTGAGGACTAATGTTCATATTTTAATTAGAGAAGTGTTGAGGATTTGATCTTTCACCCTATGGCTCCTGTCAGATCCTCACTGGATTCTTTGATTTGAGAAAAGCTGCGCTGGAAGTCAGGAGAGAGTTCAAAGGTTTAATGTACACACCATCAAATAAAATACGGGTTTACAAAGTCTGGAAGCTTCCAGAGAGACAAAATGAAGCATTTTTCATCAAACATCACCTGAAGTCAGATCTGTTTGCCGCCTCAGCATCGTCTGAGCGTAGAATCTGAGTCTGAGTAGAAAAACTCACCACGACATTCTCCCCCAGAATTCCAGCTAACATATCTAAGCATGAAGACACACACTGTCTCAAGGTCGCATAACTGTTTTGGATTACTTTTGAAGTGAAAACACTTTTACGGTTTCATCAGATTTTCTGCTTTAACTATAATAACAATAATCAAACAATGCTTACTTACTGAATAATAAAACAAATGTGTTCAAATAGCAAAAGTTAACTGACTACATTTAACATGCTGCAAAGCAAAATATAGATACACTCTTAAAACATGATAAACAACACGTTTTATTCTTGTGATTAAATGATTCAAACTTATGTTTAACATAACACTAAATAAACACTTAAAGGCTAGATTAATACTGATTAAAGCTTTTTTCCTTAGATTAATGTTGCCAAGTATAAAATGTCAATAAGTAACAAACAGATAATAATCAAACCAGTACTTTCTGCTCTATTAAATCAATGCTGCTAATGTTAGAAAAAATAAATACAAAACCTTTTACTCCACAGAAGACAGATAACCATCAGTAGAGACGAGAGTGAAGAAAGCCATTTATGTCAAAGGAGATAAAACAACTAAGCAGAGGAGGAGGTCTCAGATTTCAACAACCAAATATTTAAATTCACACCTTCATGCATGTGAAGGAGACATTTCTCCTGTGAGCCAAACAGGAGTACTTCCAGGTTCATCTACAGGTGAACCTAAACACTAACGAGGCGTCTCATGCAGGTCTACAAAGCTTGGAACTCCACTACTGTTGTAGTACTTGAGACTGGTCTTAAGACCACTTTTTGATGGTCTTGTCTCCGACTCGACCGCATTTGTACTCGGTCTTGTCTTGGTCTCATCTCAGACATTGAGGACTCGGGATTATATTTCAAACCACAACTGTGGAGATTTCACTAAATAGTTTTCCTAAGATGTAAAACGTACTGATTCAAATCCAAACCTGACTCGTTGCTATTTATGTATTTTTGCCACCTGTTCCCACCCCTTTCACTCGTATGCAGCTCTGCAGGAGAAAGTGAACAGTGGTTGTTTGGGAGCAGGAGAAGATGTTTGCAAAATCTTCAGTAACACAGTTTGGCTACATAAATCATAAAGAATCTATTTGTAAAACAACATCCAGAAGAAGCATACAACTTTCAGAGACAGTGGGAACTACGTCAAACTGTTATCGCCACTAATGTTAGCTAACATTAGCTAACATTAGCTAACATTAGCTAACGTTAGCAATCTGCCTCTGTAGCAAAATTCTTTACTCGGCCCTCACACAGAGATTTTGTGAATATTAGCTCTACATATTAAGTCAGCTACCTGTGTACAAAACATTCTATCTTTTAGGGAAATAGTTTTCATTTTATTTTTCTGGTCTTGGTCTTGTCTCAGCTTTGATACATTGGGGTCTTGGTCTTGACTCTCGGGTTAGGTGGTTTTGACAACAACACTAAACTTCACACACTCCAGACATTTTGGGTTGAGAAAGCTTCCTGGATGGAAAGTAAAACATCTTCAGCTTCAGAGTCCAGTTGTTTTGTTCTTTTTGTAAACCTTTTTTGGTTTGATTTCAGCAACACATCTCAGGGAGCTGAGACAGGAAGGAGTCATGTTCACACCAGCTCACACACCAACACTCTGGAAACATCTCATATCTGAGGAGACCAGTCCGTGGAGTTTTTGGAGGAGAACGTTGTCCTGTGTTTGTCTGATGTAGGATTCTAGCTGCTCCACAGTGCTGGATCTTGTTAGCTGGTTCTTTTTGTCTTTTGTTTCATGATGTGGCACATGTTTTGTGTTGGTGTCAGTGCAGTTCAGCACCCAGAGTCTTCTGTGACAAAGTTGTGTTGCAATAAACTCTGTTCGCACTGAAATAAGGAAAAAAAAACATCTGGATGACAGCATATATTGTTCTAAGATACATACTTTTCTACATTAATGGTGTCTTTCCAGATGTTCATGTTCATGACATAGACACTAATGCACCCCCATGAGAGAAGCAGACTTTTGACTTGTTCACTCATAACAAACTGCATGATCCCTCCCCTTTATAGTACACGTGTGCTTTTAAAAAAAAATCAGATTTTGATTCATTCCACCACAGAACAGTTTCCTACTTTCCCTCAGTCTGATTTAAATGAGCAGAAAAGAGAGACTGGATGCTGCTCATATCGTAGTGATGTTACCGCAGATTAGTGAAAGTGTGTCACTCTTCTTTTATCCTCAACCTTCTGCTACGATATGATTTTTCAAATATTTGAAGACATGTTCATGTATTTTATTTGGAAAAAAAAAACTATTTGAAAATAAAATTAAATATTTTGAAAAATTTTAAAGTTACAAAAACTAAAAATCCTCTCCTGAAACAGTTGAACTTTGATTTCTGAATGACTAAAATTACACAAAAATGTGTAAGTAGGTTTTAGAAACTTTGCAGATGGTCACAGAGAAAACAGGAAAACGATGTGTGAATGTTGAGTCAGCATTCAAAAAATGTCAAATAATGAAATTCATATTTGGCAGAATCGGGTTAAGTCTGCATTAGTCCCAGTTCCCTGATGGTAAAAACAGCTGCCTGAAGTCAAATGAAACTCAGTGCATACTGAACAGAAAGAAACACATTTTCAGAGCTTGTTTTTCTTGTTGGCTCTAACTGGACCCTGTAGAATCTGCTTTTTTAAATTTCACTGGTATCTTTTATTTCTATCTAATTTTTTATTATTATTTTGGGTTGTGCCAAAGAATCTATCTTATGAACTTTTTTTCTGAGTGAAATTTACATTTTGTTAATAACTAATGATGATCAAATACATTTTGTTTTCCTTTAGAAAATGTTTCCATCTAAATTGACCATAATGTTGCACCTATCACAGCATGTGTGCCAGATTTATAAGAACATTTTCATCACAGTTACAGCTCTAGATGCTTCTTGTTAGCTGTATTTTTAGTTTTCTCAGACGTCAGTGCAGTCTCACCTCTGGTGTTGTGACTGAAACAAGCTAATGACTCAACAGGAGCCGGTTGGAATGAAGCAAGAAATGAAATGAAGGTTGTTCCTCAAACAGGAAGAGCAGAAGCCTCTGATCTGAGGGCTGATCTTTAAACGGAGACTTGGATGTGGTTCATGGTTTTGTTTACAAGCTTGTGTTCTTGTCATCCGGCCACTTTGAACCACATTTCTACTCAGCGGGAACATCTGACAGCAATAAGTGGGTAAGGGATGATTTTGTTTACTGTGAAATTTTTATTTAGTACTCGACTTGTTTTATATTCACACACACACACACACACACCTACACACATGTACACATGATGGTACAAGTTCATATTAAATTCATCTATGCAGCTGTTTGAGGGTCTGTGTGTTTGCAGAGGGACGTGTTTCCTGGTGTTGTTGATATATCACAACATTTCCTGCATCTGTGCAACCTGAACATGAGGAGTGTGTTTATCTTGATGCTTGCAGCATCACAGTGGGCGCCTGGCAGGAGTCAGCCCGTCCCACGGTACTGCATGTAGTTTAATATACTTCACATGAGGGAGAGACACGGAGATAAAGTCAGACTGGACAGATGCAGCAGATGTTTCTCATCAGGCAGCATATTTATGACACAAAGGTTGGTCTGAGTTTGAAGAAGAGCCACAGTGTTTTTGTCTCTTATGCAACCAGTTGTACTAGAAATGAGCAACTTTCGCCCCCTTGAATTACATTTCTTATAGTTTATTAATGATGCACAAGACCAAACTTCTCTACCTCTGATAATGTGTGACTGATTAGTTAAATCCAGTTAGGCCTTAGCACACACACACGTTTGGATTCCGTACAACACTAAATATTAATGGTAAATGGACTGAACCTATATAGCACTTTATCAAGCCCCATTGGACCTCAAAGCTCTTTACACTACAGCCATTCACACATTCACACACTGATGGTGGTAAGCTACAGTGTAGCCACAGCTGCCCTGAGGCACACTGACCCAGCCATGCACTGGACTCAGTTAACTTTAACATGCGTCAAGTTTTATGGATTGTCCATAAAGGACACAGATTTTCCTCCATTCTGCAGGTGTACAGATATGTAGGGCAATCTCACAGATTTTTTCAAAATCTTAGCTTCAACTTTATTTTACATGTCAGATCCTGTAGGATGAATGTCTCACTGCTCCACTGCAGATGCTGTTATCTCCACCTCACGTTCTGTCTTTTTTTTTTAGAAATGTATTTATTTCATTAAAAACAAATCACTATATACAATAGAAAATAAAAAATATGCAAATCAAAGATCAGATAAAATGAAAGGCAGCAGAAAGAAGAAAAAAAATCTTATAATATATGCCCCTATTATCCCAAAAATATATTCAAACAATAATAATTTACAAAAAAACAATAAAAATAAAAACATCAACTCAAACAACCATTCATATGGACTCACAATATGATTTTCCATATTCCTTCAAATAACTAACTTTTATCTTTCTCTTTAATATATCCATAAATCTTGCATTTTTAACATCATTCTTCAGACCATTCCACAATCCTATACCCTGGATTAACGTAGATCACTCCTGTCAAACTGGTACAAAACCAAGGTTTTTACAAACATTTATATCCCCATCTCTAAACTAACCACTGTCCCTTTTAACAAAATTTACTTGGATGTTGGAAGGTAACATGTTTTTGTGAGCCTTATACATAAACAGTAAAATATTATAATCAACCAAGTCATAGAATTTCAAAATGTTCAATTGATAAAATAATGTATTTGATGGAAGGCTGTTTTCTTTTCTAGTGATAATTCTTGAGGTTTATGATCCAGGTAAATGCCTGAAGGGGTTGACATATATGCTTCAGGTTCTGTGCGTTAACCATTAGGATGTGACGTATGTTTGTTTAAATATTTTATTGTCATAAGATTTTGTATTCTTTATGTAAACAGAAACAACGAGTTTATGGTATTTTTAGGACAAATGATAAAGTAAATGCTGACTAAGGATTTACACTGTTGTTTCCTTTTTTATCACAGTTTTTGGCATTTAGCTTCTTATACTTTGAGCTATTTTATTCATTCATACATCAAAATATTTGGCTCATTTTGAAAACTTGGTTTTGTAACTTTTATACTAAATGTTTAAAACTTTTTACAAAACCATAAGTCTTATATTAAACTTTAAAAATTTGTACCCATTAAGATACTTTGAGCTGTCTTCAAAACTTTATGCTCTTTGAAATGTACTTCAGCAGACTCAAGTCAATAACAACCGCTACTGATAATATTACAACTGCTAGCTGTGAATGCTACTTCTGCTGCTAGCTGTGATGCTCGCACTGCTAGCTGTGATGCTAATGCTTGTTTGTCCATCTATTAACTTTTATCAGATAAACTGAAAGGCTGAAATATCTAAATAGAATAATTGTTCTTCCTTTCAGGGTCACTGGTGCCCAAATCCAGCAGTCACTATTGGAATTGGGGCGGCGGGTCCTGACAGGGCCTATGAGTTCGTTGCTGCTGGCGCCGGGGGATTACTGGGTGGGGTCGCTGGGGAGCTTCTCCTGGCTCTCCTTTGGTCTGCTCTAATGGGTGGGTCGGCAGTTGTTCCTGCGCGGGTGCCTCTGGTGGCTACGTGCTTGGGGTCCCTCTGGGGGTCTTGGCTCTGGTCTTCGTCATGTCTGCCTCGTGCCCTTGGGGTCGGATCTATGGTCATCCACAGTCACTATTGAGTATTCCATTGGAGAACCCTTGTTTATACATGCATGCTCACAACCGCACTAGATTGGTGGTTCAGATCCAGGTTTTTTTTTTTTTTGACACACATTCTGTT
>JARVJO010000164.1:30531898-30548662 GCA_031762555.1 Cynodonichthys magdalenae | reverse complement strand
CTGCTTTGTGTACTTTTGCAGGTGTGGAGGCAGATATTTGTTGTGTTGTCTTGGGTTGTGTCTTTCAATCTCTCTTTTGTCTGAGTTTTCCTACTTCTGTCCACTATTTTTAGGGGAAAAAAATAAATAAATAAATAAAAAAATAAAAAAATTTAAAAAATAAAAAAAAGGAACTGGGGCGGCTGTGGCAGAGTGGTTAGGGGAGCCGTCCTGGGACCGGTAGTTGCTGGTTCGATCCCCCGTTTCTTGGGCAAGACACTTTACCCCCAATGCCTCTGATGTGTGTCCCATCAGTGTATGAAAGTGAAATCCATAGATGATTGTACATGTTAGCTTTGTAGAGATGTAGAGAATGAGGGCACAGATTGTAGTAAAGAGCTTTGAGTATCTTGGTTGGATAGAAAGGCGCTATATAAGTACAGTCCATTTACTATGTGAGGGGTGGGGTACACCCTGGACAGGTCACAAGTCCATCATATGGACACACAGAGACAAAGATTCTCACTCACAGCTAGGGACAATTTAAAGTTACCAATTAACCTAACAGCCATGTTTCTGGTCTGTGTGGAGACAACCCACGCATGCACAGAAAGAACACCCAAACTCTGCCCAAAAAGGTCCCTGATGGGATTTGACCCAACCATTATTCTACCTGCTGTGCCACCATACCACCTTGATGCTGGTGTTATTTCTACTAATACTGTTAATGACTTAAATAACAGAGATAGGACAAATGTCTCTTTGAAGCATCCAGATCATGACGAGCTGTTTGTTTCATAGAATTGTTCAGAAGAGCCGTTCAGTTTTGAATGAGTTACGTCATAACATATGGATATACGTCATCATGTAACGTGGGCGGAGCCATGTGTTCTGTCATATAGAATCTCCCTCCCCCTTTCCCCCAAATGACGGGTTCACACAGCAGGATAATTGCGCCAAATTTTGCCGCTGTGACAATGTTAAGGACGCTCCAATTATCGTGATGCTCTAAAGATAATCTTAGCAGATATTCCTGCCGTGGGTGGTGAGTTAAGAGTGATCTAGTCGACTCGGAAGGACATCAGGACCACTCCAACCTCAAACTGAGGATAACCAACATGTTGGATTGTCTTGGCCTGATATCCCAGTGTGTGTGGTGTTTACCTGTGGACAAACAAACTTGTAGCCTGTTGAATGTGACGTGTAGCCAATCAGAAGGCGAGGTGACGTAAACAATAAGGGAATCCAAATTATAGAAGACATAATGAACTGTCTTGTCTCACCAGAAAGTCTCCTGGATGTGAAAAGTCATTTTGAATAGATTTTTTCTGTTAAAAATGATTCACAAATGATCAACATTGTTTCTTCCTCATGTCAAATGTTTATTTACACTGACGTTACATCTGATCTCTGAAGGTCACGTGAGATTTTACCTCTGACATCTGCATTCTCGCACGATTTCACGTCTGACATTTGAGTGTTTTTAGTGAAATCTGTGTGTGTGTTGTCTCTTGCCATGTGGCTGTACATCACACACTGTAGGATTTTTTATCCTCACGTGTGGAGTCTTTCAATCTTTGAAAATTGGCCAACAATTTTAAAATCTTGCTGTGTGAACCAGCCTCAAGCTGCTGTACTCCAACGCTCTGCTTGTTTTTTGTGAAAAAGTAAAGGAGGAGTGATTGGCTCTGTCCTCCTGTTAAGGAGGAAAAAAGAAAAATATTACAAGGACTAAAAAAAATTAAAAATCTCAGAAAGGCTCCATACTGTCTGCAACTTTTATTTCTGACTGTTTGTTGCCAGGAGATGTTCAAAAGTTTTGGATTGTTCACAAACGTCACATCTCTATCAAATAAATTTGAAGCAAAGTTTTTGGAAAAAAGTCTGTAAGATTGTCCAATACATCTGTGGGGAAAATCTGTGTAATTTATGGACAGTCTGAACAACATGACATGTATGTACCTTTCCTGATTTGCCTGATCTTGTTTTAGGGCAGATTGCTCCTCTGTCTTCAGTCATTCCCTGGAGATGCAAACTGTATGAACTCTCTCAGTGATGACCCTTGATGATCCTGTTCAAAACCAACCAGCTTTCATTATTTATTATATAAATCACAAATACTAATAAATGTGAACAACACACTTTTAATTTCAGTTTTTTTTTTTATAATTTCCCGTTTTTAAATCCAAATTTTTAAATCCTTGTCGTATTTGAGTTTCATCATATTTTTTTTTTATGTTTTGATTGTTACGGTCATAGAAGCCACAGACAAAACCACTTACAGCCCCGAGCAATTTAGTTTTCATGAAAAACCCACAGAAAATGAACCTGAAAGCAGAAAACTTTGTGTAAATCTTGTAAAAAGTTTGTGGCCTCCTATAGAACTCATTATTCTCCACCACTGCCATTATCCGCACTGTTGGTCATTAAAATGTGGAAACTATGGAAACCATGAACGACTCATTTATAGTGTAGCTTTACTTTTTACCGATGCTTCTACAAACCTCAACAAGGGGGCACAGATGGGTTTTTTAAGCTTCACAGTCAGAATCCATTCTGTGCCCAGTATCTTGCATCAAACCCAAATAGGCAATTAAGATGGGACAATTCCACATGGGACCCATTTTTCAGCCCGTTTATTACCAACATGGGCCCCACATATAAATTTTGGAATGCACAGTCCTCTAGCACTTTGTAGTGTCTTAAATTTTTCTTCATGGACACAGCAAAGCATGACTGATCAGACTGGATTTCAAAACATGTAGTAAATGTCCTCACAGTGAGGTTTTCAATGTGGTAAACCCTAAAGTTTTCATAACACAAAAAGAGCTTTCTGACAGTGGTAGCTTTCTCTATGAGACAGAGGAAAATTGTACTCTTCACCTGCTGCCATCAAAGGTGGGAAGTCGTGATTGTGTGTTTGTCAGTGGGTGCATGTCTGTGTTTGTTTCTGTCAGCAAAATAGCTCATGAACTACCAGTCTGGTTAAAATGGAACTTATAAGCACATTTAGAGTCAGCCCAATTCAAAATGATTGCCACAGATATTCAGCTTCAGCAAACACAAAAATAAACGTAACTCGATGCATTTTATCATATTGAGCTAAAATGTGGCACGATGTATAGTCATCTGTAACATTTACTTAGAGTGCTAACTGGTAGCAAAAATATTTTGCTTAAAATTTAGCTATTATCTGTTGGCATCTATCCTGTCTGTTAGCAAAATATCTCACTAACCATAAGCTAGATCTTAATAAAACTCAGATTGTCATCACTGGATCTGCATCTATTACTGATTAAATGTTAGTCAACCTGAATCAAGATGTTTGCCACAGCTAATCAAATGCATAAAAATAGCTGTCACTTAATCAATTATACAAATAATAAGCAAAAGTTTGGTGTGGTAGTAGCTGAGCATCATCCCTACCTGCTACTCTGACAGATAAAATCCTGCAAAATGCCTCAAGAACCACAATGTAACTCTCAGGAAATAATCATTGGCTGTACATTTACCACTGATTCTGTTGGAGGCAACTTAATTCACAGCTAGCTGATCTTACAAAAGTAGCTGTAAGACATCCAGTTTTACAAAACTGAGCTAAAGTTTGATGCAGTAGATAAGAGTCATTTACATCACGTACTCTAAACACTAAAATATCTTTGTTTAAACCAGAGACATGCAATGCTGCGGGCAACATTTATTCAAATAGTACTATTGTTTCTAACATTTAATAAAATAGAATGACAAATAGAATTTCTGGGTTATTGCAAACAGCAGGTTTTATCTCAAAAGTATTTTTAATGTAAAACACTTGTTGGTAAGGCCCCACAGTGTTGATTCATTCTGTCTGAGCAGCTTGTGTCTGTTTGGTTTCGGTACATAAATTGTTGTTGCAGATGTTTAATAAAAACTAAACACTTCAGTCAACGTTCTGGATGGTATTTACTGTGGGGTTTAAGTGTTTCTTCCCTCCTCTCTCTCTTGTGGGAAAGAGGTTTGCAAATGATTGTGATGGTTGCATGTGATGAACGGGTCTTTATGATGATGAATTGGGAAAACACAAAACTTTATGTCTGACTCAGACTTGAATCAGGTTTGTCTGCTGCCCACACAATGTCTGGGAACCAATAAATTACATGAGAATTTCTAAGCCAAGTGCTACCAACAGTGTTTTTCTATCACACTTTTCTGCCAGCTGTAAATCAAAGTTAGTGATCTTTTTGTTCCACCTTTGTCTTTCTGAACTTTATGAACCTCATAAATCTAAAGTATGCAGCCTCTGAGTGAACATGCTCACTACACTCTGCAGCTGCAGCTATTAGAGGAGCACTGCATTCAAATCATACCATAACAACATATCCATTTGTTTCTCTGCTAGAAAACACAGCTTGAAATAAAAGCAGGAGGTGTCAGCAGGGTCTCCTCAAAAAACATTCAGTTCACTAAATAACTCGTCATCATATACAGATACACTATTAAATCTAATTTAAAATGACACGTGATGTAAGCTATGCTGTAAGCTGTGTATGTAGACTGAAAAACAAAAAACACAATAAAACGTAGCTGTGTCTGTTTGACAAATATTGAGTTAAAATTTAGTGTGGAAGTAGTTTTTTTATGCTTCAGCTCCCTCCACGGATTTTCTACAGGACTGTAATCTGGATGTGCCATTTCTAAGTAACACCAACAATTGTCACCAAGCTTTATGCTGCTGGTCTTGCAGCCCATTCTGGCTTTGTGTGTGCCATAAGAAAACATCACATCCAACAGGTTCAGGAGAGAGACGCAGACATCCCTCTCTGACACTTGGTCTAGCCTGGGGGACCCCAAGGTGTTCCCAGGCTAGAAAAGACACATAATTCCTCCAGTAAGTCCTGAGTCTTCCCAGGGGCCTCCTACCAGTGGGACGTGCCTGAAATACATACAATAAATAGGAAGATGTCCAGGAGGCATCCCAATCAGATGCCCAAACAACTTCATCTAACTCTTTTCGATGTGGAGGAGCTGTGGTTCTACTCTGAGCTTCCTCCTGGATGACAGACTCCTCACCCTATCCCTACGAAGGAAGCTAATGTCGGCCGCTTGTATCCGGGATCTTGTTCTTTAGGTCATGAGCCACGCCTCATGACCAAAGGTGAGGGCTGGAACAAAGACAGACCAGTAAATCCAGAGCTTTCAGCTCAGCTCTTTTTTCACTACGACTGACCGAAGCAACGCCCTCATTACTGAGGATGAGGCCCCAATCTGTCGATCCATCCCCCGCTCCATCCTACCATCACTCGTGAACAAGACACCCAGATACTTAAACTCCTCCACTTGGGGCAGAGACTCCCTGCTGGTCGAGAACCATGGTCTCAGACTTAGAGGAACTGACTCTTCACACTCGGCTGGAAACTGCCCCAGTGCACGCTGAAGGTCTTGGTCCGAAGACGCCAACAGAACCACGTCGTCTGCATACAGCAGAGATGAGACCCTGTGGTTCCCAAACCAGACCCCCTCCTCTCCAATACTGCACCTTGAGATCTTGTCCATAAAGACTTGTCCCTTGTCACAGGATTGGAGACAAGGAACAGCCCTGGCAGAGTCCAACCTGCACCGAGAACGAGCTCGACTTTGTGCCAAGAATGTGTACACAGCTCCTGCTTTGGTTCTAAAAGGACCGGATAACTCTTATAGCAACACATGCACCTCATACTCCCACAACCCCACAGTACAGAATGCCTCGAGGAACACAGTCAATAATTCTTCTCCAGGTCCCTACTTCATGTGTACTTATTTCACATGACATAAAACATTATTGATAACTTTTTTTTATTTATTTAGTTTGTTTTATCCCCTTAATTTTAAGTTGATATTCTGTTTCATTTGTTTTACATGAAACCTCCATAAAATTGAGTAACTTAATTTATTTCTATGTTAGGAAACTTGTAAAATTGCGATGAAGTAAATGATAATTTCTCCTAGTAAATAAGGTGAGTTTTGCTCTAGTTGTATACTTTGTACTCAAGCCCTGTAATTAAATGTAGCTGGTACTAATTCAGTTATTTAGGCTGCACGTAGTTTTACATAACCGGTCCTACATCAGAGCTGGTGCCTGCAGTCTACCCATCAATCTTTTCAATGTTGCAGGTTGTCATGCAGTAAAAAGCAAAGGAGAGAAGAAACAGGGGCTTTAAGATTCAAGAAGTACAACTTAACCACCTCTTTACTATCTGTGAGGAGCTTTAAAGGGGCTCCTCTTCTTATGGAGCAGAAAACTGTAGGATAACAAACAAAGAGACAGTGAGTGCATGAACATGACGATTACAGTAAAAACTCAGCCATCAGTCTCTCACACGCAGCACTTAATGGTGACGTGTGTTCAGTAATGATAGGAGGGCAAAGGAAAATCTCTCTACAAGCAGGGGCAAGCTCAGACAGCTAAGAGCGCTTAAATAACCATTATATACAGATCCAGAGGAGCTGCTCACATCTGAAGGAAATATTTAGAGGAGGCTGACTTCAAGTGTTTATGTTTTACACCGAAAAACATTATTTAACAGAAAAAGAGTTTAAAGATCATCATGAAACTTCTTTAACTTTCGCTCTTAAAGGATTTGTTGGTCTCCACAACCAGGTTCTTAATCCACATGTTGGTCCTGTAGTTCCCTGAAGATCATCAGCAGCTCTAATGTTTTTGTTTTTATATTTTTTGGCAATCTTCAGGACCTCTCTTGGACTTCCAACTCTGAACAGGAAAGCTCAGCGGAGGGTGACCATCCCACTAGACTCCATATGTCAAACTCAAGGCTCCTGGGCCAAATGTGGCCCAGCACTGCATTTTATGTGGCCTGGGTGAGCTCCAAATATGTATTAATGTCTTAAAGTAAAATCTCCATTTGGCTGCATTTTTGCCAGTTACTTTTGCTGCAGTCCAATTGTACTAAGAAATGGGAATTCCCCACTTACAAGTTGGAAATTTGATTTTGAACGCCCCTCCAGTGGGAATTCCCTTTCGGAAAGTAGGACAGTTCAGTGAGTAAAACTCTATTACTTTTACTTTTAATAATATTTCTGTATTATTTATTTCACATTTAGTCAGTCGTACACATAGTACTTTTCAGTGTTTAGAAGAGGATGTGTTAAAACAATGTTTCCATGCATGAAATAATACCAAATACCAGGCAGAGCTCAGTTATTGTTTGTTAGCGGTGCTCAGCCATAAAAATGAGACGAGCAACGTGACGTTACGTGTTTAGTCAAAGTTAATTACAACTGACCCTTTGAGGGCCACCATAATGCTCACGTGGGCCTTGGTGAAAATGAGTTTGACACCTTTGTGTAGGAATTCAGTACTAACGTCTTCTGATTGTACGTATAATATGCTGCTCTAAACCATTTTTAAAATGAGCACAAAGAAGGGAACCCTCTGCATCATCACCTCCCATCATTTGTTTAAGCTCCTGGAACCCAGAACATGTAACAGCTTCATTCCTTCAACATGTGATTTTTGTGTGGATTATAACCAGACTGTAAGAACCAGCCTGTCAAAAGACAAACCAAATAAATAAATAAATGTTAAAGTTTTCAGGGCTGAATGAATTTTACATGAGATTTCTGTGGAAATGAACACGGACAGACAGGCTTGATGTATGATAAACATGATGTCATGTTTGATGATTAACAGCAGGAAATCGCTTAATAAATAAGTAACATACGCTCCTGAAATCCATGTTCTTAACTCAAGGTTAAGATACTCAGGGATGATTGATCTTGTAATCAGACTTTCTGAAACCCAAAACGTTTAGTTTCTATTCTTGTGTGATCATGTAATAAAAGCTGTGCTCACAGAATGAGAGCTCATAATAAAACAACAGATGAAATAACAGACATGTCTCTGTGTTACTTTGGTAAACTCCTGGCTGGCAACAATCGCTGAAAATGATTAACAGCTGCCCAGCAGTTGATGAGAGAAGTCCTGCCTCAGATAAACCTGTCAGAGACAGTTTCTGCTGGCGTCTGGGTTCTCCTGAGAATTCTAAGCAGGGAAATGAGAGCTACGCCCTCCAGGACATGCTGGGTAAATAGAAAAACACCATTTAGTTTTGACTTTTCACATCTGTAAACAAAAACACAGCATAAGAAACCAATGAACTTAAGTCAGAATCTAAACACCAAAACCCACAAAAATGCAAGACTCATCTTTTATCTGCCACTAACAGTTTAGTGTGTTGGACCTGATAAAGCCAATGTATGAGCCTCCATTTGGCTTTTTTCTGAAGCTTTTGGAGTCATATTTCTTGGTCAGGATACTTCTTTAATGCTCCTCCCTCTAACTGTATAACGTTCAGAATGAGTGGCTGCTGCTTCCAGTCGTCTTTCTGTTGCTCTCCAGGATTTCCAGCCCCTCAGGCTCATGTTGTCTGCACATCAGCCTTTGTGCGCTTGTCATTCTTTTGGTATTTGTACTAATTTGAGCTTCCCATGTCTGTCACTTCACATCCTGTACTCATCTGCTTCATGTTCCAAAGCGCACCAGCATACCCCGCACTGCTCCGAGCTGTGAAACTCAGACTTCCAGATCCGGATGACATGTCTTCCACATCCCTGCAGCGGCTCTTCTCGGAGATGGGAACGTCGTCGTGTTTCCTCTGTTATGTCTGCGCGGCTCCAGATAAAAATTCAAGGTTCCACACTGAAACTGTAGCCCCGTTCTAATGTGGTGTCTTGGCCTTGGCTCAGCATAAAGGGAATGTGGCAGAGCGAGGAGAAGACAGGGCTCAGAGTTCACACAAGGGCCGAGTAGCTGCAGCACCATCCCGTTTCCACCGCTGGACCTGCAGCGGGTTGAAAAGTGGAGATGGCCTGCGTGTTTCGGCCTCGCAAACTGTGAAACTAAACCTGCTGAAAGAGGCAACAACCTGTCAAATCTGAAACACAGAGACAGACAGGGCAGATGCCTGAGGGATACAGTTACACACAGTAAAAAAAAAGATGTTCCTGTGGAAAAGTGGAGCTGCTGAGGGATGATAAACACAGAGAGGTGTCCTGACATGTAGACCCCGATGAGCTCGGCTTCCCTGAAGCCGTCTAATGAAACTCAGGAGTCACAAGATGTGGAAGATTTTAATATACTTTGTAAAATATTACGTTTACAAAGTTAGAATAAAGACATAATCAGTTGAAGGAATGTCAGGTATTTAACTTGATCGTGTAATGAACGCTTTCCTTTTGTGCCCGAGTTTTAAACTATGATGATCTTGTGATAAGAAAGGACTGAGAGGTTTTAGCCATTTTGGTCACATCTTGGATGACCCTCAGCCTACTACCACACCAAACTTTAGCTCAGTATCTCTTAATAACACCCTATTCTGTGCTGGCCCCCACAGCTAGTGAACCTCAGCCAGTTAAAACATGCTTCCAACATGCTTCATTTAACAGATATTGACCAGTGTGGTAGTAGCTGAGAGTCATCCCCCACACAATGCTGAAGCACTAACAAACTGCACAAGAGTTTTGTTTAACACTTCGAGATGCAGGTGGTGAGTAATATGAAGGAATTCAGAACATATTCTACACTAATTAATTAAATAATCTTGAGTGATGCTTTGATTAAAGGAATAGTTCAGGGAAAAAAAATGTAGATATTAGATGGACATGAGATATGGACATGAGAACACCTTGGAGTCCTCCCAGTCGAACTGGAAAAGGTGGGTGTGGAGTGAGAGGTCTGGGATTCCCTGCTCAATCTGCTACCCCAGAGACCCCACTCTGAAAACAGATGATGATGTAATATTGAACTAGGAGTGCAACAATACATATTCGGTTCGATACTTTATTCTCACAGTAAAATATTTTTTTGATACAAAAAAGAGAAACGTCTATGCCCTTCTTAACTTGTAATAGATTTAAATTAATTTTGAACATTTGTTTAACCTCAAAAGTACAGTTTTTAAATGAAATGTTGCTGAAACAGCAAGTTTCTCAGTGGATCTGCGCTCCATAATGGTGGAGTAGTCGAACACAGATCCACTGATCCTTCAACACAGAGCATCTTCAGAAGACAAGTTGATAAAATAAATTTTAAAAATCTATATTGTTCCATACATAGTGAGTATTGAACCTAAAGCACAGTATTGAATGGTTTGATACAGATACATGTATTGTTGCACCCCAGTAAAAACATTTCAAACATCAGTAATGCCTCCTTTAGATTAAAAGGAACAGTTTGAGTTTGATCTTCTAAAGACGCAGTTTGAAGAAATTAAGTTAATATCTGACAGGATTGATGAGTAAACAGCTAGTCCAAGAATGCTGCTGTTTAAAAACAGTTCTTCCACAAAATACCACAGTGGTTCATACAAATGCAGTTTTATAAACTTTTACATCACTAACAATTTCATATTCCACAGATATTTACATAAATTCTGTGGTTATTTAGAAAGAAAATTCAATAACACTGTGTAACATAGATGAGTTGTTACCTCAACAACCTAATCAGAAATCTCTAAACCAGGGATGGGCTACTCAAATGATGGAAGGAGCCACAGTTTTTTGGCAACACTACCAGAGAGCCACATAGTGCTGCACACTTACACAAATGTAAAAATACCCATCCATTTTAAAAGTGTCTGTTTATTAAACCAACATACAGAGCAGTGAGTTAACATATTTCATGCTCAAATGCAGAACAGTTGTACTCTTGTTTAATAAAAGTTATTATAAATAAACACTCACTTTAGTGAACGACATAAGACTCCTTGAGTTCAGATTCCTGCAGGTTGTGGTTCTGATAAAAAGTCACTGTTTATGCACTTGTGACTTAAGTAACTTGTCATATTTGTGCAACTTGTAATGGAGAGTTCTAATAAAATCCTTCATGGCAGACAGTGTAAGGAGACTAAAAGTTTGCCTTGAAATCATGTGAACAGTTTATAAAAAAAAAAACCTCAAAGCATCTCTTAGATTTTAAGAGCAGAATGCTTTTTTTAAGTAAAAAAAATGTTTCCATAGATGGACCGGAGGGAAGTCACCTGCAGGCTGGATGTGGCCTGTGGGCCGCCAGTTGCCCAACCCTGCTCTAAAGGTTGTTCACCGTTATCTACAACAGGTAATAATTCCTCATAACCTGAATCCACAGAATCCCACTGAACTATCCTTTTAAAAAGTTTTCAAACAAGGTTTTTTAAAGTCTTACAACAAACCTTTGACTGTAAAAACTCTTTTTTTCTCCTTCAAATATATGCTTTTAATGTTGAAACCCAGTTATGTTTACATTCTTCACTCTCCTCCTGGTTTAAAGATCTTCTTTGATGATTAGAGTTCAGCAGTCAGGATGAAGTGAAAATGTTTCTAATCATGTTCCTGCAGCACAAAGATGAAGCTTCCTGAGAGCAGCTGCGGGCTCTGACTGAGGAACTGAGGCGTGTTCTGCAACGGAATGTAGCACTCAGGTGGAGGCAGATACTCTCTCTCTCTCTCTCTCTCTCTCTCTCTCTCTCTCACACACACACACACACACACACACACACTGCTCGGCGGACAGTCTCCGCCGCTCTCTGCGCGCTCCGGATCGGAGGATCTACCTGCTGCTGGACCAGAGGCTTTACCTTCCTGCAAACTGAAAAACACAAGTCCTGAGCTGAGTTCAAGTCATTTGGCTCGAGCTGGATGTGACTCACAGCTGGAGAGAGGAGTAGGACTCACTTTGTGCACCTGATGGTGTTTTTTTTAGTGTTGTGGGAACGGAGGACCGCAGCTGTTTGGATGGATCAGCTCCGCAGCTGAGAGACGCACAAACACCTCCTGAACTTTAGTTTTTCCCAGAAAAGAAGGAGAGGAAACGGTTAGACAGAGAGAAGAGGAGCAGCCGGACCAGGACCAGGACCAGGAAGGAGGACACGGATGGTGCTGCCGGGTCTGGACTCCGCGTGTCGGCTGGGATGCGTCGTGCGTCACGTCCGCGCCGCTTCACATCATGATTCTCCGTCAGAACTTCACCTGAGCGCGGATGAAACATGAGCCGAGTCCAATCGAACCCACATGAATCTACCATGTCCTCAGTCCGACCCAGGTGAGTCTCTGGGAGGGAGGTTAAATGAGGGAGAGTTTTGAGGAGAGGCGACAGATTCCTGTGTGTGTGTGCGTGCGTGCGTGCGTGACAGGTCTCTTAGGAAAGACTTTAAATATTTACTTGCAATGAACTGTAAAGCCCTGAAGATCTGTTGACGAAAGGGAGGTGATAAATTCCAGGGACTGTTCTGGAAGCTGTTTGTCCCAAAGTTTGTTCAATATTTGAATGAAAACCCGAATGATTAAAACATCATTGGACACGTGCAAAAACCTGCAACATCTTTGCAACTTGAATCTTATCTTTAAGGAAAAAAGTTTAATGGGCCACTTCCTGCCAGCGGGTGAGGTAATCCTGTCATATTTCTGATTTACAACTCCTGCTTCCACTCCTTCACCTCCTCTACCTTTATCTAAATGTCACCAGCTATAAATACCTGCTCATGTTTGATTTAATCCCAGCATCCCTGCAAAGCAGAACACAAACACAGCAGACATCAGAGAAACTGAACCTTTGCTCCATGTTGGTCTTAAATCTTTTTCTTAATAGTAACATTTCAGGTTAAAGGCCTTCGAAACTAACATTTACTGACGAGAAAGTTATTTCAGTCAAACCTTGAAGATATGATTAGACACGATCTTATGGGACACCATGATGTCATGGTCTGACTCTCAGCTACCACCACATCAAACTTTTAACTCTAAATCTTTTCATTGCCTGAGTTATTTGTGTTGGCTAATGTTGATTAGCTCTGACAGACATCTTAGATGGACCCCAAAAGTTAACAATTTGTAGATACAACCTTGCTAAAATTTTACTTACGATCCATCATTATTTCCCAGGAAGTTTCAATAAAACCCATCTGGTGGTTCATGAGATATTTTGCTAACAGCCTGCTCCAAACAGTCAATGACAACTTTTGAAACAACAGTTACTGCTCAGAATATGTGTTGGGGATCAGTCTCAGCTACTACCACACCAAATGTTTGCTCAAAATCTGAAAACTCACTGGCTTATGGACATTTTGTTAGTTTTCTTTTTCTTTTTGTCTCAGTGCCTGTGAGATCCATGCTGAATCTGGTTGACTCCAGGAGTCCTTTGCTTTTCGGCAGTGGGCAGTATTAACCGCTCCAACTAGTAGATACAGTTTCCGCCATTTTTATCTTGAAAAAGTATATTTTTTCCTTTTCTGGGCTGTATTTGATGTGAAGTGTCAGAGCAATGTGCAGCCTGTCAGTCAGTTAGTGCCGTTAATCCTGACTGGTCTTTATGGAGAACGGTTTGGCTTTGGGCTCCTTTTCTGTCTCTGTAATGACTCTCAGGAGGAATGTTTGTTTGGGAATGAGCCCTCGGCTTCATGAACACATTTAATCTACTTACCATGGAACACTGAGCCTATAGCTTTAATAGCAGGACTCTAATTTAGTGCTGCACACAGTGATGTCCCTCCCTCCTCGGAGTCTCGGTGAATAGGAACTTGGAGCGCTGCTGAAGGACATCAGTGATGTTTTTAAACAAGGCTGTTTTTCTCAGCACTTTGGGGAACAGTGAAGTCCAAACTTTTCTCTTTTGATAAACACATTGCTTCAGTTGCACAGAGATGAAGTGCATGATTGTGCAGATGCACCATGCATGTTGTAATGGGCACCAGATGAAGGCTGCAGACCCTGAACTACTTCTGATCCTCAGTTTAACAGCAGTTTTTGATTTTAGATGCACCTTTGACCCAGGCTAGCCTAAAGTAAAGCTTCCAATAAGTATTTTCAGTCATTTTAATCTGAATTGTTGTGTAAAATGTAAATATATAAACTCATGTTTTATTCCTAATGAAACACGGTAACATATCAACCAAGGATTTTCATCTTTTTAAAGTACAATTTCATGGCAGTAAAACATCTATAAAGACAAGACAGGGTCTTGTTTACTACTGTGCAGCATCCCCTCTTCTTTCATCCACATCTTGTAAACATTAAGGAACTGCAGGACAACATTAAAAAATCGGAAACAGTTTGTTTGAATAAAGGATGTAAGATCTAAACTTTGTAACATCACATGTGGAGTCCCCCAAGGCTCTGTACTTGGACCCAAGTTATTTATTTTATATGTGAGTGACTTAGTAAATGTGTCAGGTCTTTTTAAATGTGTTTTGTTTGCTGATGATACTACATTTTATTGTTTAGGTAAAGATATAGAACACATGTTGGAGATGGTACAGACAGAATTTGAGAAAATACAAAATTGGTTTCAACTTAACAAATTATTGTTAAATTTGGATAAAACAAATTACATGATATTTAGTAACAGAAAGACAACTGTTGATGTTTCATTTAAAGTTGATGGTGTTGATATTTGTAGAGTTAGTGAGGTGAAATTTCTGGTGTCATTATTGATGAAAAGCTGAAATGGAAACCTCACATAAATTATTTAAGAACAAAAATATCTAAATCTATTGGAGTTCTGTATAAAGTAAAGGAGTTATTCAATGATAAAGCTCTGCTTATGTTATATATTGCAATAATTCTTCCATATTTAATTTATTGTATTGAAGTCTGGAGTAAAGCTTGTAAAACAACTACAAATCCAATTTTTATTTTACAGAAAAGAGCCGTAAGAATTATCACTAGAAAAGACATCAGTCATCCATCAAATACGTTATTTTGCCAACTGAAAAATTAAAAATGTTTTGATTTGGTTGATTATAATATCCTTCAGTTTATGTATAAGGCTCACAAAAACATGTTACCTTCTAACATCCAAGTAAATTTTGTTAAGAGATAGCGTTGTTATTATCTCAAGGGGATGTAAATGTTCGTAAAGCCTTGGTTTCGTACTAGTTTGAAAGAAAGATGTACTTTAATTCAGGGTATAGGATGGTGGAACGATCTGGAGGATGATGTTAAAAATGCCAGATCGTTGTACATATTTAAAAGAAATATAAAAGCTAGTTTCTTGAAGGTATATGGAAAAGTATAATGTGAATCTATATGAATTGTTGTTTGAGTTGATGTTTTTTTGTAAATTATTTTTTGTGTGAATGTATTTTGGGGATAAAAGGGGCAGACAATATAAGATTTATTCTTCTTTGGCTACCTTTCATTTTATTTTGATTTGTGTATTTTGTTTGTTTTCTATTGTATATAGTTATTTTGTTTTTTTAATGAAATAAATAAAATTTAATAAAAATAAAAAAAAACATTTATTGGAGATTCTCGTCCCAATTTAGAATTCAACCTGTTTACCAGTTTGCTTTTTGATCCTGATGTTTCTAATGTTTTTATTTGGTGAGAGGAACTACAGGCAGACCTGTTCAGCTATGAAGCAGTGGTTTTGTATTGGGCACCACATGTGGTTTGTTGTTAACTTGCTGAAATATTTAATGCTCTTCCTGAAAATAAATAATAATAAATAATTGGCAGCATAGGTTGTTCAAGAACCTTTATACGCTTTTCTTCGATAATGCTGCTTTTCTAGATGTGTAAAGGCTCGATTATAGTCACACTTTTGGTACTCGTGCAGGGCGCACGGCACGCACCCTCGCCAGCGGTGGAGGTGTTTATACTTGGCGCTTACATTGCTGTAGTTTTCTCCAAAAGGACACATGGCAGTTTACTTTATAACTTGTGAAATGTTGTAGGATAGGAGAGCAAAAGCGTGACGAACAAACTGTGAAAATGGTGTGCAGTGTGCGCAGCCTTTGCAGAGTTACAAAAATTCAGATGTGCATGACTACATGCTGTATCACTTTTGGCGGGCGCACTCTCTTTCGCCGTGTTCAACGTATCAACTTTAAACCTAGCTTAAGCTGCCTATGCTATAAACACAGATACAACCCTATACCATCAGAGAGGCTGGGTTTTAAACTGGCAGGATCACCTTTTATATACAGAGGATGCTGCATCAGTAGTTTTCATAAATAATTTCAAATTTTAATTTGTTTGACGGCGGCACGGTGCCTCAGTTGGTAGAGATGTTGACTCTCAGCAAGGAGGTTACCTGGCCAAACCCAAGCCTGGGACCTTTCTAGGTAGAGTTTAAGATTAATTGAGATGAATTCTGAGGTATTCAGAGACAGACTGTGTGCTCAAATCCAGTAGCCAAACTGACTGATCAGTGTTTCATTAAACTGATAGACAATGACCCAAAACATAAAGCCAAAGCAACCCAGGAGTTGAATAAAGCAAAGAAGTGGAATATTCTTGAAGGGTCAAGTCAGTTACCTGATCTCAACCCAACTGAACATTTCACTTGTTAAGGAATAAACTTCATGGCCCACAAAAAACTATTACGAGAATAAAGTCATAATATTACAAGAACTCCTATATGAAAAAGCAGTCTTACCACCAAATATTGAACATCTTGTAAAGCTGTACTTTGGTATCAGTTAAAAGAATTACTTAATATTTTAGCACATTAGCATCAACTTATTATTAGAGGGACCTTGAAACAATTTTGCAAACGACTATATGATAAACTGAAGCCGTATTGCATTTAAAGGCTGCATAGACAGATTTAGCCATCTCACAATTTGGATGGAAGCATTTTATAAGCATTTTTTCATAAACAGAGACCTGCATGGCAATGAGGACAAAAATTAGGTACGGAAAATGGACATGTCATGTAAGATTATGACCTTTTTCTTGTAATACTATGGTTTGGGGGGGGGTCTTGTTCACGAATGAGGGAAGAATGGAGCGGGAGATCAATAGGCGGATTGGTGCTGCGTCTGCAGTGATGCG
>JARVJO010000164.1:30509974-30523017 GCA_031762555.1 Cynodonichthys magdalenae | reverse complement strand
GTCTTCCTGCTCCTCTGTGTTTCTCTTCCCTGCTGTCTGGCTTCCAGCCCCGCCCCTGCTCACCTGTTTCCCCTTGTTTTGATTAAAGTTTTGAGCTGCCTCGTCAGCGTTTTTTGTTTACCTTGAATAAACCTTTATTTTTGAACTTGGATTTTTGCCTGCGCCCTGGGTCAGTCCTGCCAATCCTGACAGCAGTAACATCACCAAAACTAGTATAAATGACAGAATAAGTACAACTTTCCCAATAGTAGCAACACGTTCCTGATAACTTCTCTCCATTGTCCTGGGATGTGTATTCCTGAGAGTTTGTGACTCCTACTTCCTGTTTACTACAGACATGCGTCCGATGTAATTACATTTTGTGTAGCCTGGCTGATTCGCTTCAAGCCAGTTGATGGAAACACGTCTGATTTGCATTTATTCTTTTTTTTTTCTTTTTGCGAAATTTTAAAAATTCCCTCAAAGTTTGAATTAAAATTGCATGGAAACACGGCTACTGACATGAGACTGTCCATGGTCATAAAGGCTTCACTACAATAGTTCACACATTTATTCCAGGTTTCATGCAAGGACACATTTTACAAAGTTCATGGAGAGAAAATATGAAGAAATTTTCAAGGATATAGCACACATTTGTACATATTTTTGTGTATATTTTTTTACTGAAGCTATTTGACAAATATTTTTTATTTATGTATTACTATTTAATATTATAGTAACAGCATAGTCCAACAGCAAACTGTTTTTTGTGCAATTTACTAAGTCAGTCTAAATGTTCTATTTTGGAATAAAGAGGTTTAAATTAAAGTTTTTTTTATTCATCAATTAATCAAAAAATAATCGACTAATTAATCGATCATTACAATAATCTATGCAGCCCTAGTTTTGATACAATAAAACAGTGAATATATTGAATAATTAAAATTAGAAACTGTAACATTTTTTGTTCAAAAAATAATTTTGAATTTGAATGGAGCAACACAACTGAAAGAGACAAAATGATAGAGGAGCATGTTGCAACTAGGTGTATTGGCAAGTCAGTAATAGGATAAAAAGCATAAAAAGCATTTAAGAGAGATGGAATCTCCCAAAAGTAAAGATGGGCAGGGGTTCACCATCTGTGAAAAACTCTCTAAAAAAGTGAAACAATTTTGAAATAAAGTTCCTCAACAGAAATTGAGATAGCTTTAGATATCCAATACATACAGTTCATAATTTAAAAAAAAAGAATCTGGAAAGATCACTTTGCACAAATACGAGTCTGAAAGTTACTACTGGGTGTCTGTAACTATCAGGCCTTCAGGCGACACTGCATTAAAAACCAGTTTGATGCTGTTATGCATGGGCTCAGGAGTAACTGCACAAAACATTATTTGTGAACACAGTATTCCTTAACATCTACAAATGATGGTTAAAGCTCTATCATCTATCAATACAAAAAGTGAGACAAAGGGGAAAACTGATCTGTGGTCAGACAAACAGAAATTTTAAATTCTTTTTAGGAACCACTGACACCACGTCCTCATCCTTCTGCGCGTACGTTCTTTTCCCACTATTGTCCGTTCGCCAACTTTTTTTTTTTTTTTTTTTTAAATGACGGACGGACTTTAAAAAAATTTACAGTGTTAGTATTTGAGCAAATTGTCTATTATAGTAAATTATCTGAACACTGATTACAGCTTACCTTCATTAGCCAGGGCACTCCACCCCCTGGTAGCAATTTCTAACTGTTCTTGCATTAACAAAGCCACCAAATATTAAATAAAATAAATACATACCACATCATTATTTTAAAAGATCTGTGCAATGACTTACAAACGTTCGCCAACTTTTAATATGAAAGCTGTGCACTCTTTGATACATGAGGCCCCTGGTCTCCTCGGTTCCTGGATGTTTACAGACTTTTGTTAAAAGAAAAACAAATGTCTTACCCCCAATTTACACTGCCTGCCATCAAATATTCCACGTTTTGTCTGTATGCAGATGCTGCAGGTTGTGATCTACTTCCCAAACAGAATTATCAATTTTGACAGCTTGAATGTATAAATATATCCATTTACATAGCTCCATATATATTAACATAGCTAGGATTTTGACAAAATATATTCTGCCTTTAGTGAATTATTTTGAAGATATGGATGTTGTGTTTGTTCCTATTCCTGTTGGTGCAATGTTTTTTTTATAGATTGACCCTGTGCTTGCTCCACCACTTGGCAAAATCTAATTTTGGCAGATCCCTGTGCACACGCCACTGCTCTGCAGTGTAAATGCCCTCATTGAATATAAGGGGGTGTTTTTTTCTGCGGAGGTTGGAGCGGACACAGTGTAAATTGGGGGTTAGTGTGGTAGTCAAGACCATCTAACCCAAGACCAAGTGAAGACCAAGACTTTTTGGGGCTGGGCCAAATCGAGACCAAGACCGAGGTAGGGCAAGAGCTACTCAAGACCAGAAAAAAAATAAAACTAGTGCCCTAAACCATACAGTACTTAATATGTACAGCTAATACTGACTAAATCTCTTTGTGTGAGGGGTGGGTAAAGATATTTTGGTACAGAGGCAGATTGATTATGTTGGCTAGTTACCTTTACTAACATCACTTCATAATGTATCTTTGCCTACTTTCTAAGGGACGATACAAGTTTGACATAATCACCACCGTCTCTGAAACAAAGCTCGGCAGAATTTACAAGTTGCTGTTTTCTCCTGGATGTTGTTTTGCAAATATGTTCTTTATGATTCATGTAGCTGAATTGCATTATTAAAGAATTTGCAGACAACTTCTCCCACTTCCAGACAACCACTGCTCACTTTCTTGAAGCACGGCGTGCAAATGAAAGGGGATGGTGACAGCGGTAACAAAAATACAGATTTATGAGTCACACATGGATTAGAATCAGTATGTTTTACATCCAATCAGAGCAAGGATGTTTACAGATATTTCTACAGTTGTGGTCTTGAAGTAAAATCCCTCAATGTCTGAGTCCGAGACAGAGACCATCAAAATGAGACGGTCTCAGGTGCTACAACACTAGGATGTCTTTCAGTGGTAAACGTAGCCCAGTCTCAATTTTTTTTAGATTTGCTGCCACCTATTTATTCTTTTATAAAGTACAATTTCTTAGTCTAAGCATTTGATATATTTGTTGTGAAGAAACTATGGCCTTTCGAGGTTTCTAAACCATTGCATTTAATGTACCAACTCTGTGGAATTGGGGCTGTACCAGTTCTGTTTTACTGTTTAAATATGTAGTCATGTTTGTGTTTTTTCACAAACATTCCGTGCATGTCTTCATGTTTTCCATCTTGTAAGACCATGATTGTAGATGAGCTTAGAGGCTCTGCCTCAGTCAAAGTGCCTGTGAAAAGATAATCTCATAATCCCAAAGGTATGATGGTATACCGAGTTCATGTTCCTTGTCGTGGAAGGAACAAATTAAGCGAAGAGGGCGAGTTGAGCAAGAGGCAGAGACATTTGGCAACAAAAAAAACATCAACCATTTCATTCCCTTTGACTCTGATTCTCTCTGGGCTTTTTGCCCCCAGACAATTAGTGCTGTTTGATATCTTTTCGCTAAAATGTTTTACTACCTATTTCAATAAAGCAGCTGCTGAGGCACAAAGAGCCTCCACTTCAGTTCAGAGACTTGTTTTGTTCGTGCACTCTGACTGAGGCTGCTGAGCCCCTGATTGTTTCTGCCTCATTCACAGTCAACACAAACACAGGGGTCAGAGCTGACCTAATGCCCTCAAACACAAACGCAGGGGTCTACCAAGCCCTCATACTCAACATCTGTTCCTGTTTGTGTCGCTTCATTCAGCAGCGTGCACCATATAACTATCAGACCCTTCACCAGATTTCTCAAACACTGGGTGTGTCAAAGCTAAACTTCAGAGGGGGTCAGAGGTCAAGGCCGGCCCCTTTGCCTGTACGATGAGGTGCTTTTACCAACACAATGAGCATGCAGACGTCTGTGGAATAGGATCTCCAAACAAAGTAACAACCAGAGCAGAGATTTTAGTCAGTCTCCAGAGTCAATTTCCATCTTTGCTAAGGTCAAAGGACACATTCTCACCTGCGATGCAGTCAGCCAGAGCAGTGCGCTACTTTTCTTGTAATTGCATGGTAAAAGAGTTGAACCTTTGTTTATTTGTGCAGGGTGGGAATGTGAGCGCTACCTGTGTCTGTCTCTGTGGGTGTGTTTGAGAAAAGGTTTGAGAGTTCAACAACCTTACAGAGGATTTCTGAACAAAGGCAGGGAAAGTGCGGCCTCCAAAAGTGAAGATATTTAGAGATTACAACCACCCAGAAAAGTTCTGAAGAACTATTGAAAGCTACTGCCTTAAATTTCCACATCCATTAGCTTTCTTTTGGAAAGCTCATTACTAATTTGGGACTTACTTGTGTAATGATCTGAGTTGACAAAATATCAGCGTTTTGATAAATAAAATGTATCAGAAGAAAAGAGGGGGCCAAAATCAAAGAAAATGTGCTGCTGCCAGTGGCTCATTAACCATGCACGCTTTCTCACTGACTGCACTCTTAATAAAACACACAGAAAGACAGAAACACAAACTGCAAAGTAAGGCTTAAACAAGCAATCACTGTAAAATCAATTATTGTGTGAAAATCTTTATAAGTGACAGAAGGAACTGATTGACACACATGTAAATTCTCATGAATATACAATGTTTGTGAATATGACCAGCTAAAAACACCCTTCATTTCCAATTTTGACAAGTGTCGGAGATATAAAATACAATGAGAGTTTGGACACGCTGGCTGAAAGAATAGAAAATGTCCATGTTTTTATGTAAAGGAAACGTAAAGACACAGTTAGTTTGCAACAAGTTTGGAAAGTCTAAAATAAGGCTGACATCACTACACTGAGTTCAACATCGTGGATTAAAATCCCTAAAAATCCTAAAACTAACCACAAAAAATATCAAAATGTCAGTTCAGTCTCATAAACTCCAACTTTATGTGACTTGTTTAAACTTTGAATGATGTTTTGACTAAAGTATGCCTGAGCCATGGAGCTTCAAAGATGAAGGGCTTTTTTTTTTTTTCCAAAATCTTGTTGTCTACAAAAATAACTTTCACCAATCCTTTGCTAAGTTTGTCTGCATTGCGTGGTGTTTATTTTTTTACCCATGCAAATCCCATTGAGATCACAGATTTCCTGGGTCTGAAGGCAGCCCATGTTTTTGGACTGGGGGAGGAAACTGGAGAACCCAGTGAAAAGCCATGAAAACTCCACACAGAAAGACCCCAGGTCCAAACTGAGGATTGAACCCAGGACCTTCTTGCTGTGAGGCATCAGTACTAACCACTGATCCATCATGCTGCCATAAAACTACCAAAACTCACAGCACACTGACTTGAAGCATGTTTTGTGTTTGGTTGTTGCAAATCAGAAATGACAAAAACAGAAGAATAACAAGTGAAAGTAATAAAGGTAAGGCTTCTAAAATGAGAAGCACAGCATATAAAAAATGGGTCCAGTTACATAAAATATTCTAGGAGAGTAATAAAGATGCTTCAGTCAGTGCATATGTATTGGCACCCTTGAACCATTTACCATCATTTAGATGTGGATTTTAATGAGTTAAATTATCAATGCATTTCAATTTATTTTCATCAAAACATTTTTATTCTTGGCAAAACAAATGTAATTTTTACTTGGAAACGTAACCTTATTGCAACACCCTTTATTCATCTATATTGCTCACTTTCTCCTATTTATCTTCAGTTTTTAGTCTTTTTTAAACAAACATTTTTAGTCTTCTGTTTCAGTGGTTCTCAATTCTGGTCCTCAAGGACCACTATCCTGACTTACTGAAGAGCAGGGGAACAACTTAAACATGCAGGATAGGGGTCCTTGAGGACCAGGAACCAGTGTTCTATTTCATCTTCAGTTTTTGGAATATCAAATCTAAATTTAGTAAGCATAAAAAGCAAAGACTTTAAAGAATAACTTAACTCAGTTTTGTTGTACTTTGAAACATCCAGCACATTTAGTAAAGTGTTTTATTGGGTGAAGCCTGACTTATTTTTAGTTTAATGTTTTATTAGTCTGGTGATGGGATTCGTTTAGGAGTTTGTGTCTCTTGATTGTTGTTTAGTTGCCCTCCTTTAAATTAGTTACAAATGTTATTAAAATAAATAAATAAACAACCAGTCTCACATTGATTAAAGCCATTTTCCCTCCTTTCCCTGGAGCTGTGCACTAATGTGCTACTATAGTGTTGTAGAGGGGGCATGCTGACCCCGGATCACCTCTGCATGGACCCCCCGGTTGTGTGGGAGCCAAGCAGTCAGTCACCAGGTCTGCAGCCTTTCCGTGCTCCAACATCTTTAAAAGAAAAAGAAAAGCTTAGAGACAAGATTTCAATATATTTTAAGTTTAACAACACAACCAACATGTCCTCAAGATGACAAAACTATAAAAAAAATATATTGTTTGGATTTTTGTTTTGTTCTAAATAAAAAATGGAAACATTGATAAATGGAGATGGAAGTACAAAATAAACATGTTGATACATCTTACCTAAATAATGAAATAATTATGGCGATACAACAGCCTGTGTTGTCATCACATAAATATTGCATTATCAACCAATAATGGACAAGTAAAGATAAATTAATTAATATATACAATTTTTATTAACTGTTTTTAATCATTAGAACAAGTACACCTAACTTAATGCATTGTAAAGACAAGTTTAACTCAAGGTTGAAAACAAACATCGCCTTTATTTTTTTTTTATTGTGAGGCAACTAAGAGCAGTTCATACAAATCAGTCTGACTTGGATTTGATGTTTGCTTGGATGGATGTGAAACATTGAACAACTTTTTAAAGTTGAACAATTTCATAAAAGCCATAAAGTTTATGAACATTCAAACTGTTGCTAAGCCTCAAAACTAAGGCACTGAAGATAAAATAAATGTCTGTGTGTGTACTTGTTTCTGCTACAGAGTGAGGACCACATGCAAAATAGTTCCTATCAAAGTGAGGTCTTTGATGTAAAGTGAGGACCTTGTCCTGGTCCTCACGTTTTTGCAGTTCTACTGCGCTTTACCAGTTAGGTTTAGAGGTATGGTGTGAATTAAGTTTTGGTTCAGGTTAGAGTTAGAAATAGACCAGTAATTGTTAGTTGTAGGGAAAATGTCTGGTTTAGGCATAAATACATTTACAAAAATGAATGGAAGTTAATACAAAGTCCTCAGTTTGATGCAAGTACAAGGATGTGTGTGTGTGTGTGTGCCTATGAGGGCCTCTTAAGTTCTGATTTATGTTCCGCTTGCCTCTTTCAGTCAGTGCGACCCTCTTTGTTCCCCTGATAAGAAATTCCCCCATGTAAGGCCCGGACAGGAGCTGAGGGCTCTGAAGAGACGAGCTGCTCAGCCAAGTGTGAGGGAGATGTGTATCGTTTAATTGGACGGGGCAACTTACTGACCTGGGACTGAGCCAAAAGCCAACTTTAAAAGCTTTGGATCAGCTCAGGAGAAAGATAAAAGAGGCTCAGAGAGATGGATGACAGACAGGCTGGATGTGGGACATGAAAGAGGAGGGTAAAACAAAAATGAAGGAGACTGTGATTACTTAGCAAATACTGTTTGTCCTGCAGAGTTTGCTCCAAAATGGACCCTTAAATGTGTGACACGCTGCAAATAAACAGCACCAGGAGGCAGTCTAAGAGAGGGGCTTTCCACGTATTACGACTCAGAATGAACACTAGTCCTTTGAAAAGTTGGATGGAGAGAGAGACAGAATCTGTGTCTCTTTGTTTTCTCACAGTGTTTGCCTGAAGGAAAGAGATGATTCAGTTTGTAGAGCTAATATGCTTGGCACAAAGCTCAGTGGAGGTTGTACGTGTTGTTAGTGATTCAGTGTTGGTACAACAGCAAATGCTTCTGACTCAGTGTTAATGCAGAAATATGACCATTTAATCAAACAAACAGTTTATTTTTCTGACACTGTCTGGCACTTATTCATCGACAAGGACACCGTTGTTCTCAAACTATCATCAAAAAACATGAATCAGACTAACTGTTCTTGAGAGCATACATTTACCTCTTTAACAATGACCTGCAGGGTAACTCTGTGCAGCCAAACAGCATTCAGACTCCTAAAGGTTCCTGTCAGACAGCAATTCTTCCTCGGTGTAAGTTGGATTCTGCCATGGCTGTCCCTTGTCTCTGATCCTGTTTGTAGTATTTGTGGTTTTGGAACCACAGGGTCTCATCTCTGCTGTATGCAGAAGATGTGGTTCTGTTGGCGTCTTCAGGCTTTGACCAGGTCTTGACCTTCAGCGTGCACTGGGGCAGTTTCCAGTCGAGTGTGAAGCAGCTGGGATGAGAGTCAGTTCCTCTAAGTCTGAGGCCATGGTTCTCGACCAGCGGGAAATCTCTGCCCCAAGTGGAGGAGTTTAAGTATCTGGGTGTCTTGTTCATGAGTGATGGTAGGATGGAGCGGGGGATGGATTAAAGAATTGGGACTTCATCCTCAGTAATGAGGGCGTTGCATTGGTCAATCGTGGTGAAGAAAGAGCTTAGAGAAGAGCTGGTGAAGATTTACTGGTCTGTCTATGCTCCAACCCCCACCTATGGTCATGAGGCGTGGATCATGACCCAAAGAACGAGATCCCGGATACAAGTGATCTTCCTTCGTAAGGTGGCCGGGCTCAGCCTTAGAGATAGGTTGAGGAGCTCCATCATCCAGGGGGAGCTCGGAGTAGAGCTGCTGCTCCTCTATATCAAAAGGAGTCAGTTGAGGTGGTTCAGGCATCTGATTGGGATGCCTCCTTTACACCTCCCTTTAGAGGTGTTCCGGGCATGTCCTACTGGTACGAGACCCCAGGGAAGACCCAGGACTCGCTGAAAAGTGTCGCTGATGAGAGGGATGTCTGGGTTTCTCTCCTGGACCTGTTGCCTCTACCTGACTATGGATAAGCACCATAACATGGAGATAGAGTTGCAGCAATTTTGGGGAGAAATAATTTGACTTTTTGTCACAACAAAAATTTTCTGGAAGTAAAACATTCATCTGTCCATCCTCTGCTGCTTCTCTGTGGTCGGGTCACTCAGGCAACATGTCCAGTAGGTAAACCATCTGTCGCTCCAAAGACACTCTCCCTCCTGAAGGATCCCAATGTGTTTGAAGGCCAGAGAGAATAGTTAACCCTCCCAGCAGGTTCTGGGTCTGCAGACACTTGCTGACACAACCCAGGTTTCATTTTTATATTTATTATAAAATTTGTTGATGCACTTTGAACTCAGTTGAAATTGTTTTTGACTTTGTTTTCATCTTGATTTCCTATAGTTATTTTCTTTGTTTTTTTGTTCAGCTTTATTCCATTGGTTCCTGTCTTTCCCTTCATTATAAACCTCTTTTCCTCACTCAGAATTTTTTTCATGTTCAGCCTTCAATTCCCAGTTCTGCCCCTTCACTTACACCTGTTCTCTGTTATCAAGCCAGACGTATCCCATCTCATTAGTCCATTTAGTCTTTCAGTCTTCACCTCATCTGCAGTGGAGCATTGTGTCCACCAACACCATGTGTGGTTCTCCTTGAGTTGTTTGAGCTGTTTTTTAGGTGTTAGACACAATTCAAATCCATATTTGCCTGTGATTAAGTGAATCCTAGTTGGATTGTGATGAAACTTGGTTTTAGAATTTGTGTGATCTCTGCTTTCAGTAGACATGTTGGTTGTGTGTGTTCAAATACCATGAGATAACCAGATGAGACTGAGTTTGCATTGATACCATTTTGTGCAGTTTATTTGCTGATTCAACTGCTAGTGGTTTTAACTTTGTATGGTGCATTTAGAAATGGTTCCTGTGAGCTTTTAGCCAAGCTTCAGAGGTTTATGAGGATAGTCCACATACATAAATGACAGACCTATCATCTTTCTGGTAGTTTGTTAAACCCAAAGTACAGAACCAAAAACTTAAGAACTTGAAGGTACAATGAAGAACAAATTTAGTACAAGGCAAAAAATGAAAGCAAAATGCTTACAGTAAAAACACAGGGAAAACTCAGGACACAGCATACTGTATAAAGGGAGACTTAAACACTAAGATCCCCAGAAACAGAAAAAAAAACTTAAGACATGAAGGGAGTAAATCTAACATAGATTCAAATAAATAAAAATAAATAAATAAAAAACAGAAAAATCTGACAAAACCTTGGATAGGAAATTGGAAGTGCAATTCTGTCCCGGGTACTGGGAGCATGATATGGGTGATATGGTTCTCTACATTGTGTGGCTTCTTGAGGGGGTCAGCAGAAGTGTTAAATAAAATAAAAATATGGTATTTTGTTGTTGTGAAGAGCCAAGTGTCTATAGCTTATTTGCTTGTCAATTTGGGCAGTGGGGTCTTAAGTGGGAATCCCTCTGTTTTGCAGCAGTCCCGTTCCTGCTGAGGTGTCACATGATTTTAGCAAAAAGAGAGAACAGAGCATCAGTGGTCATTAGGATAAGTAAAATTCAATTCAGTTTATTTATACAGCGCCAAGTCACAACAATTGTTGTCTCAGGGCTCTGTATACAAAAAACAATAAAAGCTAAAGAAGATGCAGCAGGCTTTTTTTTCTTTTACAAAATACTTAAACCATCTGAAGTTGTAAATGTTTTAAAAAGTCAACTTTCTCCATAAACTGAAAAAATAATTAACATTAACTTTAATCACGAAATTAAATTTAATGACAAAATCTGAAATCTGTTTAGAATGTTTTGTTGCAGAAAAATGACTCAATTTAAGCTCTGATTTTGGTTTGTGGTGAAATGAAAAGACTTCATGTGAATGCTGAAGAGGGTTTTTTTAACCATCTTTTTATGTAAAGGGGGTCAAAAGTTGTACCAAAGGTGATGGGGAGGAGTTGTGTTCCAGTCTGGCAGGTGGTCCGTGTTAGTTGGGTCTGAGTTAGAGACATAGACAAGTGGGATTAATACTGCTTGCTGGATGGGAGGGCATTCTTGACCTCAGCTCCTGCTGATTATCAAAGAGTCCGTCATGGTTTTGTTTTCACATTTTTTACATTTAACTCTTCTGCTGTTACCACTTTACTCTTGTTGTTCAGATCATTTGAACCCTAAAGCACCAACAGACTGACTTTGTTTACGCTACTGTGTGTGTCCTCAGGAAGCCAGCTCTGTTCCAGGTCCTGACCTTTGTTTTGCTGTTGGCGGTTCCCGGCTGCCCATACTCCCCGCTGAGTGTAAGTTCCACATCAACACAAATCCCTGCATGACCTCAACTGAAATAACTTCTGATCTTGGGCATGGCTCACCAGTTCAGATTCTTTTTAAATGACATCTATGTGAAGCTTTGTTGAATTACCAAGCACAGTTGAGCACAGCTGATGAGTTTTCATAAGGTTATTTAAAAAGAAATTGCTTAGAATTTGACAAAATTTAAACTAAATTCAAGTACCTTGAAAAAATATTCAGGTATGTATTTGTTTAGCTCCGTTTACTCTGATACCCCAACTATCATCCAGTGAAATCACTTGCCTTCAGTAGTCACCTAATTACTAAATAGAATCAATTAACTTAATCACAGTTATTCTGTTAAAATCTCAGAGGTTTGTTACAAAACATTAGTGATAAAACATCACATGAATTTCAAGGAACACATCAGACAGGTCAGGGATAGAGTTTAAGAAATTTAAAGCTGTGTTAGATTATAAAACAATATACCAAGCTTTGAAGTTCTCATATAACTCCTATAAATCCATCATCAAAAAATGAATAGTTTGGCACAACTGCTAATCTACCAAATCATGGACATCCATTTAAACTGACAAGATGCACAAATAGAGAAGTCATCTGAGAAGTAGCTCAGAAGCCCATGATAACTCTATAGGGTAGATTTTATTGTATATTAAAGACAATATGGAATTTATTGGAAAAGTAGCAAGAAGAAAACCATTAAAGGTTCCTTTTTGCAGTTTGCTACAAACCATGTAGGGGAGATTAAAACAACATGAAAGAAAGTGTTCTAGTCAGATCAGACAAATGAAGAGTCTGATCTGACCAGCAGGATGGATTCTGAAGTGTTTCAGGCAATATCATCAGCTCAAATTCAGCCAAATGCTTCAGAACTCATTGGACGGTGCTTCACAGTGCAAATAAACAATGATCCTGATCATAATGTGAAAACAACCAGAGAGTTTTATAAGGCAAAGAAGTGGCATGTTATGGAATGACCAAGGAAATCACCTTAACTCAGTGGTTCTCAATTCCGGTCCTCGTGACCCACTACCCTGCATGTTTTAGTTGTTTCCCTACTTTGGCACACCTGATTTAAATAAACGAGTGATTGGCAGGGTTCTGCAGAACTTAAAGACATGCTGAAGAGCAGGGAAACAAATAAATCATGCAGGGTAGTGGGTCACGAGGACCGAAATTGAGAACCACTGCCTTAACTGAGTCCAACTGAAAATTTTACTTTCTGAAGACTTGCTAAAAGAAAAAAATGAAGACAGTTGTTGTAGAGGCCTTTCAAATATTGTACTTTGTTTTGTAATCACATCAATTACAGTCAAAATAAAAGAATATAACTCTGTAAATTAAAACCAGGAGGAGTAAAGAAGGCAGCAATGTAGCTCAGTTGGTAGAGCTGATGCCTCTCAGCTAGAAGGTCACCAGATCAAATCCTGGCCCAGGGACCTTTCTGGGTAGAGTTTGCTTGTTCTCTCCAACATGACTCTTAGGATAATTGATAACTCTAACTTATCCCTAGGTGAGAGACTGGAGAGTGAATGGTTTTGGTGTCCATGGGATGGACTTGTAACCTGTTCAAGGTGTACCCCACTCCTCCCACAGTGACAGCTGGAAATGGGAACCATTGACCCTGAAAGGAAAAAGCGGGTAAAGATAATGGATGGAGGAGTTAAGAAGTGTACTGTTCAGGTTGGGAGATTTTGACGATTAGACACAATCTGCTAGAGAGTTAGAGAGTTGCTTTATTTGTCATTCAACATAACATCAGGGATGCAATGTAGAACGAAATGCAGTTAAGAACACCCATTCAAG
>JARVJO010000164.1:30495461-30509874 GCA_031762555.1 Cynodonichthys magdalenae | reverse complement strand
CCTTTCATTTTATTTGCAATTTGTATTATTTGTTATGTGTATATTATTTGTTTTTGTTTTTAAATGAAATGAATAAAATTAAAAAAAATTAAAAAACTACAAGTGAGCTTTCTAATATATATTTAATATATAGAAAATAACTGATGTTATTTTAATAGCAACAATGTGTTGCACCTCTAAGGTAAACTATTATATTATATTTTTATTTAACAAATGTATTAATTTAATTTAAAAAAACAAAATAAACTATAATCAGAAGAAAAAATATATAAATAAATAAAATAATAAAGTAAAAGGCAGCAGGAAGAAGATAAATATCTTTTTGAATCTGCCCCTTTTTCAAAAATAAATTCCAACAATAGTAATTTACAAAACAAAACACTTTTCTCTTTTACTTTCACTTTCAAAACGTTTCTCCTCATATGTTCTGCTTTGAAAAGGTTTAGTTATAAGGGACTTAACTGTGTTGTTTTTCTCCTCCATTTCTCGACTGGTTTGTTCTCCAAAATCCGCCTCCTGATTCTGCCCTGCTACTGCTGCACTAATATGACGTCGTTCGTCGACACAGCAGCAGTGTGCTGTTTGCAGGTGCAAACCGGGGTCTGAATCAGAGTCCATCTGAAGAAGGGTCATTTTCGTTCTGGGTGGGCCATCCTGAGACTTTCTGGGTTAATTGTTCATTCAGCATTTGTCCAAGTGTTGTCCAGATTTCTTGTCTTTCACTCTTAGGCAGGCTGTTCAATCTTTAAAATGAGGATCAAGTGCTGTTGCCACCTTAAATCTTGCCACATATGCAGGATCCTTATCAGAGACTTCCATTATTCCATTTGATACAAGTGGCAGAGGGCAGGCAGTACTACTGAGGAGTGTCACATTTCTGCACAGAGGAATAATACAGTATATACACATAAGCACAGAAACAGTAAGTCATTAAAATGATGTTTTATTTATTATTATGCTTGCATTGATAGTCACATTATATGTGTTTGGCTTACAGGGTTCTAGTAGAGCCATCTGTCTCTGCAGTTTACCCCATTATGGTGGTGTCAGCATCAGCAGCTTGTTGTGTTGTTGATCCAGCGTTGCTTTTACTGCTGTCCGGTTGCAGTTCAGATATTGGATATTGTCGAGTGTAGAGTTCCAGCGTGTAGCCACGTCCTGGAAGAGGGGCTCCAACTGCTGTTCAAGGGCTACATACTGCCCATTTAGTTCAGCTGTGTTAGCCGGACAGTGCGTAAAATGGCCGACAATATTGCGACACTTGTCTAAAACGTTCATAAATCCACTGTCAGAAAGGCTCACTGCGATACTTCTTTGTAGGATATGAGCTATGCAAGGCATGTGTTCAGATTTTAGCCTTTTAGCTGCAGCTACCATGTTGCATGTACTGTCTGTCCCTATAGTTATTTTCTTTGTATTGCCCACTTGCGTGCCACAGTTTGTAACTGTTCTGCGCACACGTCTGCAAAGTGATGTTCCTCTGTTTTCAGTACTGTTAAACAAACGACTTAAGTTTCCAAGTCTTTGTGATGTGATGAACTGTCACACTCAGGTAATTATTGTTAAGGCTAGTTTATACTTTGACTCGCACATCTTGTACCCCCTGCTGAGTGACAAAAAATTGTGTAACATCCGTCTGCTATCCCCCGGTGACAGCCATCGTGTACATTGCCCCCAGTCAGAACTCTGCGACGCGGACCTTGCGGCTCAGGGCATGTGATTGGTCAGAACTTTGTGGGTGTGTTTGTTGTCATCACAAGCCTCAGCTCAAGCAAGCCTGATTGTACGATATGAAAAGCAGACTGCAGATACTCAAGAGAGCAGAAGTGGAACCATAGCAGTAAATAACAGTTTTAGCAGTATGAAATTGCATGAATTGTTTTGACCTAACTTGTTGACATAAATAGAGGGCAGCATGAGTCTTTTTTATAAGCAGATCAACTAGAAATAGGTCTTTAATTGTGAAGAGTGGTAGGGTCCTCTCATTTTACCAGAACCATATGGACAGATTTCCAAACTTTTAGGATGACACTTATCAGTGATTTCTGTTAGGTTTGTATGTTTTTATATTTGAATGATTAGGATTGTTTTTGGTGTTCTTGTTTCTGATTTAGCTTGTGTTCTTTCTGCTATTTCTCATTCACCCTTAATCATCCCTCTTCAGTGAGTTTCCAGTCATCCCCAGTCAGTAATGAACCCAGGTGTCGCCACCTTCTGTTTACCTCTGCTCTATATATTCAGTCTCCTACCATCACCACCTCAGCAGTTTTTAATTGCTCCATGCAACATCAGGATTGTTTTTACCTCTTGTTCATTCCCCCTATGGTTTCATACTACAACTCCTGTCAGTCTGGTTTCCCTCTGCTGTGTAAAGAAAAGATTAGCCCTGAAGCTTGACATGTTGCATCTTCATCCTCTGTCTGGGTCATAATCAGAACCTGAGGCAGTAGAGAGGCAGGAGTTATGTCATATGACTATGGAGTTATCTAAATGTGCACTAAAGTAACTTTTCAAAGATGAGTGAAAAATATAAAACTAACTATATTTTGTTCTCAAAACGTTATTCTCAGCATAAATATTGTAAAAAGCTCACATCTCAGCTGCCTGATGAAGGAACATTTAAGTCTGACGATAACTTTATTTAACACTCCATGTATCACACATTACTCTATATTTGAGGTCTCAGGACAGTTGCATCATTTTAATGTTTGAGTCTTGTTGCTTTTGGGTTCACTTTATTTAATTTGTTTATTCTTAGGTGAAAACAAATATATTTCATTTGTTTCAGTTAATATTTCTTATCAAACTAAAGTACATAGGCTTATTGTCAAAAGCCATAATTATTACTAATCTACCCACTGTTCCTCCTTATAAACAAATTCTATAAAATTAATTTGCTTCTAGCTAGTTGCTTTGATCGTCTCTGAAGCTGGTTTAAATATAAAGTTTGGTTTAGAAGGTTTAATAGACACAATACGACTTCCCTATTATACATTAAATAGGGAAATAACAAAATATTGTGCAAAGATTCAGGAAGTTTGGGGGAAGGGTAAAATAAATTTGACAGAATCTGTTTAAACAAAGGTCGGTCTCTTAAATGCTGCTGTTTAACTTTTTTAGGCCTCTTGGATTTCTGCGTGGGGTCCTTCCAACGACATCTCATCGGGACGATCGGTTCGTGCTCGACGGCAGCTGCACCTCAGAAACGATTGGGCAACATGGAGCGGCTGGTCTGTGTGCTCACGCAGCTGTGGGGGCGGAGCCTCTGTGCGGACACGCACCTGTATCACCAGGTGACAACAGATGTGTGCAAACTAGTGTGAAAAGGATGCAGATTTCTCATAAAATTAGTTTCTTTAAAGTTCAGCTATTTAACAGAAACCACTCCTTCTGTCTTTGGTTTTTAAGAAATGTGAAATGTTTTTCTAGATTTTCTACCTGTTTTGTGTAAAAATATGTTATATCTCTGGGTTTAATTAAAAAAATAATAATTTGAGACAAAAAAATAAATGATTTGTTATGATCCATTTAAATTTTAAAACATATTTTGAGGTACAAATAGCATTAACAAATTAAAGGCTTAGCATTGATTTTTTTACCTGCAGCCTTTCACACCAGTTTTAGACATAAAATCCCACGCTGAAAAGTTTTATCTGTTTTAGGTAAACTTTGAAACTAATATCGGTTATTAGTTAGTTATTGTTATTAGAGTATTTTTTGTGATTGACTCATCAAAATCTAGCTAAATATCTATGATATTGGCTAAATGACATTCATTTATATGTTGGCTAATATTGATTATTTGTGGTGGATCTTTAACTGGACTCTAAGGTTAAGTTATAAGGAATCATTTATGAAAGAAAAATGTGTCTATCTACAAGATATTTTTACTAACCGACGACACAGACTTGTAGTAATTTTATCATATCAAACTATTTATAACCATAAATTTTGCTAATTTCTTTGATTATGAAGATAATTTTATCTTTAGCAACACTTTAAACACATTCAGACATTTATTGTTTTGTAATCATTTAAGCATTGAGCTATGATAAAACTACAGTTTGTTTAATTGTTGTATAATTACTTTGCAGAGCCTGTATAGTATGTACTTTTAATTTTCATGTAGTATTTAGTTCACTTCATGCAAAACTTTTTCTTTTCTGTGTTTCAGGAACCTGATTGGTGTACCATGTGCAGGAGATCCTCGACAGTATAAGATCTGCAACACGAAGGTCACTTTAGTGTCAAACAAAAAATGCTCTGAATGAAAAATCAGTTTTTAAACGTCACAATATTGTTTCACGTTTGCTCTGTAAGTGAGTCAGAGGGTCATGGTGTGGTTATTGCTCGTGTGATCGTTGAAAGGTTTCTGGGCGTGATTTGGAGTTTCATTCACATATCAACCTGAATCTTCCCTGAAATGAACCCAGAAATAAAACAGTCAGATGTGAGCTCACTGACTGTCTGTGTCTGAACAACCATTCCCTGCTTTCCTGATTGATTGAAGCACAAACACACAGATGAGCTGCAGTTTGTTTAAGCAAGTCTGAATGTGTGCGTTTGTTATACTTTCGCCGTTAATGTAAATTTAATATATTTATTACTCTAGTGATAAAAATCTATTCAAAGTCAAAGATTCACGCTGAAGTGCAACATAGTTTTTGTGTCATATAAAATATTTTTTAAGTTCAGTGATCATTCAAATCTGTAATTGCTCAAATTCATTAAACCCTTTATTTATCAAACTGTAAAGCTGACCAACATATTTAGAACGTCTAATCAATGAAGAATTGTAAGCCTGAGAATAACCAGAAAATTATACACAGTTAAACTCTTTCAAGTAAAATATATCACTCATCATCTTTTCATATCAGACCTTTAAACTAAGATCATCCTGTGTTGAGAAAAGACAGAATTATATCCTGTTTGGTCAAACCTTGAACATCAGGAGATCTGGCAACCCGTGCTAGCACTTGGAGTATGTGTTGCGAACTCTCAGGTACTACACTAAATAAAAGAAAATTAGTCAATCAGGTCAATCAGCTGCAGCAGCCATCTTGACTTGAAATAACTCTAAGCGTTAATTAAGCTCAGATCTGTTGGTTATTTTCAGAGATTTTCATTCAGATCTATCCAGTGGTTTATTGGATATTTTGCTAACAGGCAGAGTTGACACCAACAGTTAATGCCACAAGGTAAAACCTTTGACCAATGAGTAGCATCCAGAGTATGTGCTTTGGATGACTCTCAAGTGGTTAGAGGAGTCGTCCTGGAACTGGAAGGTTGACGGTTTGATTCCCCGTTCCCGCTGTTTCACTTGTTGTGTCCTTGGGCAAGACACTTCACCCACCTTGTCTGCTGATGGTGGTCAGAGGGTCCGGTGGCTCCGGTGCATGGCAGTCCCACCTCTGTCAGTGCGCCCCAGGGCAGCTGTGGCTGTAGCTAACCCCCCTCAGTAAAAATGTAAACAGTTAAAATCTGGCTCCCTGTGTGTGAACGGGTGAATGCATGAAGTGTAAAGCGCCTTGGGGTCCATGTGGACTTGATAAGTCACTATATAAGTTCAAGACATTTACTACCACACCAAATTTTCTCTCAATATTTCTAAAATCAACAGTTTTAGCTGTTTTGTGATTGAATTCACTGACATCTTAAATTGAGTTTAGTCTGAATTCAGTTGCAGATATTCATGAAACTAGATACTTCATAGTGGTATCATATATGACCCCCGCACATATGCAAAGCACCAATGCACCAGAACTTTTCAGATGAAGCCCCCTCCTCAAATATGGGGTCTATCCTAAAACTGTTGGCTGGTGCAGTGTAGGTCTGACACATCTACAGTCCTGACAACTTTCAGGCTGATTGGTGCAGCTTCACTCTGCTACGTTTCACCAAAGATCTCTGAAAAAGTGTTAGATGGGACGGTGAAGCGTCGGTGTTCATGACTGCAGATGAGTGAAACACACAGATGGGGATTAAGGTGCTACTAGAATGATAATGTCTTCCTGAGAGCTTTATGTTTTCAGTGCTGAGGCGAGCTGGACTGGCTTGTCTGCAGTCCTGATCTGTCTTTTATTTAAAGTGTGTGAAAAGTCATCTCAAAAATGCACAAACTGGGACTGTTGAGCAGACGAGCTCTAAGAGGGGACACAGATTCTTCTTGCAAATCATTTAGTTATTTAAATTAAAACCAGTGAAGTTGGTGTGTGAAATCAAAAGTGTTTTTACTTTTATCCAAATAAAGGAACAAACAGTGACAGCTTCAAGTTTTTGCTGCATTTTAAAAAGCTGATATAGTTGTGTGATTATTTCTTTTAGAGTTTGAATTAGAAGACCTTCACCACCTTGAAATGTCTTCATGCAGCTTCACTTTTCAACATTTCCTCAAGTTACAACCCCAAACCTCCAAATATTTTACTGGGATTTGATAGAATAAAGTAACAAAGTAAAGATAATGGTGAAGTAGAAGAAAATAATAATCTGTTATTTTTTTAAATAAATAAACATGCCCACTGTAACACATGAAAATGGTTTGATCTAAACAGTTCTGTTTCAGATTATTGTTGTTTTGCTGGAAAGTGATCCTCCAACACAATCTCAAATTTTTTGCACCTTTTTTGCAGGTTTTCATTCAGAATTGTTTTACATTCAGCTCCATCCATCTAACCAGCTTGTGCAAATATTTATTTAACAAGAAACAGAAATAAGGGATATGGAGAATAAAGTCACTTGGTTAGAATGGTTTGAATTTGTTTATTGCAACAACAGAAACAAAGAACCAGACAGGCTCTCTGTCAAAATGTTCCCCCTGAGGCAGTTAGAAGGCCTCCTCTAAATACTGTTTAACAAACATCATTATGTCATCTCAATGAAGAATAATTTCATCCTGAGCACCTTGCTGGGTGAAGGGAAAACAGATACAAGTGATATCTAACAGTGATTGCTGTTAGCAAATCTGGTTCTGGCTCTAATCATTTTATCTATCTATAAACAGAGTGACATGAAAAACTGGGTCATTAAAGTGCAGTATGTCATGAATTACTGGTTTAAAACAAAAAATATGTTTCCATTACAAGCTTTCCTGTTCCGGCTGAAGAAAATCCTCCCCACAGCATGATGCTGCCACCACCATGTCTCTCAGTGAGGACGGTGTGTTCAGGGGGATTTAAAACGTTAAAATGTTTTCTTCCACACAAACGTTCAGTTTTTACCTCTTTTGACCAGAGGACTTTTTGTGTCTCCTATATGGCTTGTGGCAAACTACAAGTTTGTTTTTTTATGGCTACTTCTTTCAACAACAGCTTTCTTTTAGCTACGTTTCACTTTTGACGAAGCGCCTGATTTGTCCTGTGGACAGATTGTCCCACCTGAACTGTGGATCTCTGCAGCTCCTCCAGAGTTACTAAAGGATTTATTATGCTTCTCATTTCAATGTTCAGCCTGTCGGTTTAAGTTCACCTTTCATGTTTTGGTAAGTTTGCAGTTTTAAATGATGAATTGAACAGAACTTTTTTTCAACACTTGATATTATTTTATACCTTCACCAGAGTTTAACTTTCTCAACTTTACTTCTGACCTCTCTGGTGTCTTTGTGATGCTGTTTTTATAAATAATGCTCTGTAACAAACCTCTGATGTTTCACAGAACAGCTGTATTTATACTGAGGTTTAATTACACACAGGTGGACTTGATTACTTAATTAGGTGGCTTCTGCACTACATTTTAGTTGTCAGAGTAAAAGGGGACTAAATACAACTGCACAACAGATTTTTATACTTGAACTATTAAAAAAACATAATTCCACTTCACAGTTATGCACTACTATGAGTTGGCCTATAAAAGTCCATTAAAATACTTTGAAGCTTGTGGTTGTGATGTGACAAAATGTGGAAAAACTCCAGTGGTATGAGAACTTTTCCCACTGCATCGTAGGTAATCATCGTGCTGAGCTCATTATTCCCATCTTTGTGTTTGCAGGAGTGCCCCCCCGGCTCCGAGGATTTCCGAGAGATGCAGTGTGCTGCCTTCAATGACAGGCCGTTGGTGGCGGGAAACACCTTCAGATGGACGACGTTTCATGGAAGTAAGGAAGAAAAATCCCCTTCTACTAAAGAGATCATTGAGTTGCTGTTTTACCTTCATTTGATAATAATCGACATGCTTGGAGTTTAGAGAAGAAAGGCTCACCAGTGTGGAGAAATGCAACATGTAACATGGATCAGCTGAACAATTTATTTAAGGAAAAAGGTCAAATAAAAGTTTATTAAATTACCTGATTCTTAAATAACCTTTTTGACACATAACCCAAGTAGCTGTACTGTTGTTGTCAAAGCCCAAAAAGTCTTATATGATAAAAAAAGCAATTTTTAAAAAATTTCTTAGTATCTGCTTTATTCTAGACTAACATGTTTAATCACTGGTTGAAACTTTGTCAAATTATTGTAACACATTTTAAAAAAAGCAAATCTGTCTCTTACTAGTTGGTTGATTCTAGTTTCTTATATCTGTGGTAAAGATACGAGTTAACAGGTTAAAAGAGTTAATAGGTTAACCTTGTAACTTCATTCCTCTGAAGCAAGATGGTACAAAAGAGGTGTACTCCTTATGTACGTGCAGCTTTCTATTTACACAGGAATACATGTAGCAATAAAGATAATCACCTTCAACTATTTGTACTTTCTGACCTTACACACAGAGAAAAATACTAACTCAAATCATACCAAGTTATTTATTTAAAAAACAACAAAAGAAATGTTGCATTTACGAACATAGGTTTCTATACGGCAGCAACAATATGCAAAATGTTAACTAAAAATTTCAGCTTGGATCTAAAAATAAAAAGTGAGAAGTTCTATAAATGAAAGTAATTTGTTCTCTGTATTCCATTCTGACAAAGCACAGATGTAAGAAGAAACAATCACATCCAGCTTCTGACTCATGAAAATACAGAAACTATACCTGTGCCTGATAATAATGTTTATATAAACTATAAAGTCTGGAAATCTGAATGGTAGTTGATGAAAATAGACACATTATAATCTTATTAAAGGGGTAATATCATGTAAAATCAACTTTTTTGAGTTTTATATCATGTTCTAATGTTCTTCTCTCATCAAAAACATGTCCAGAGTCTTACTTTGACTCATTCATGCATGTTTGAGAAATCCTGGTCTGTCCTGAGGCAGCCAGGCAGGAGAGCAGAAACCACCGGTTGGGTCTAGAACCACCTTTTGGTAACATCTCCTCCCCTGGGCTGGGTCTAAGAACTGAGCTTCATCATCACAGAGCACACCTCCCCACCCCCCGTTACTTTATTATGGTATAGAATTTAAATATATGCATGAGAAATACATGATATTGCCCCTTTAATGCATGTCTCCAGAACAATCAAAGACGTAAACAGTGATCTGTTTCTTTTGTGTGTAAACATATAAATCACAAACCTTTAGTTAAACCTGGCTGTGCTGATTAAAATAACAAATGTTTGACATTTTTCCCTAAATATTAGCTCTGTCTTCTTTCTTCCTAATATTTCTCCCTTCTACTATTTCCTGTGTTTGTATTTCTCTTACCTCCAGTCCTTCTCTCTTTCCATAAACAACAAATAACTCACTGACCGGAGATTTTTCCTGCCAGGCTCCAACCCCTGTGAGCTCAGCTGCCTGGCTTTGGGACATAACTTCTACTACAACTTTGGCCACGTACTCGATGGTACATCCTGCAGCAAGGAGTCTGAAGCGGTGTGTGTTAACGGACGCTGTCTGGTGAGTAATAGCATCAGATGTGTGTGTTTTATACATGTGGTCCTCATTTAATGTATGACAGAAATATCCACAGAAAAACATTTGGACAAAAATCCCTTTAGAAAATTACCAGAAAGGCTAAGGCAAAGTATAAATAAATAAGAGAATTAAGAGTTTTGCACAGTATAATAGCTGTGTCTTAAGAATCTGAGATCTTGTACAGTCCTTTGGATATTTTTAAAAGTTCTCTTGAAAAAAACTGATAAAACAGCTCCAGGTTAATTTAAACCTTTAGGAAATCGTACCTTTTCAGTTTTGGACATTTTGTACTCATAGAACTCATTGTGCCCGCCTGCTTATGCCCATTTTGTACCCGCTATTGTCCAAGTTGTACCCTTGTTGGCAGCCACACAAACACTAAAGAGACTATGAGTGTATTCACACCAGAAAAGTTCTTTGGTCCACCTTTTTGGTCTGGACAAAAAGTAAACTTATTTTTTTCCTTTGGTGTGGTTTGCATTCACATTGTCCGTTTTTGCAAACGGACTATAATTTATAAGGTGACGGTCATTGCTCCCATTGGACAGAGACGACGGGGGCAGGACAGAGGACAGAGCCGTTAATAAAGATGCTGTTAATACAACTGCAATACCATTTAGAATTTCAAGAGCAGCTCTTTTAATGAAGGTTTCACGATGATATGCTTATAATTTTGAGAAGGTGTTGGCAAATGCAACCCAAAGGAGATGAGATGCTCCCTGACCCACAACAGCTCATTGTTTGTAGCACAGTGGTAGCGTTAGCAACACTGAAGGGCTAATTGTTACCATGGCTGTGTCTCAGTTCATGGGCTGCATCCTCATGAACGCGTAGCCCAGCTGGGCCACATGGGCCACATCCTTCCCAGTCCAGGTAGGCTGCATAAAACTGCTGTGAAATGAGACTCTCTAGCCTTCGCTTGACATAAGTTTGCATGACCACTCGCTACCCCCGTTACCATGGTGATTGGTTTCATATCAGACTTAAAATGTATTCACACGTGTTTTCACTGGAAGAATAACTTCACAATTAAAACGTTACACGTAAATAAAAAAAAAAAACATTAATAATTTGGGTTTAGCTCCAGTATCTGTACTTGTAGTTGCATTTTATTTACAATCTTATTTTAGCATGAATTTCATCAGCTAAGTTGCTAAACTTACATTTAAAAACAAATTCTTCAGTACATGATGAATTTCCAAACTATGCCGACTTGGTAAATGCACCGGAGTTTGTTTGAAATTGGACCGAGACCACCTCGAAAATGGGTCTTGGTCTGGTTGTTTGATCCGCACCAGGGTTCACATGAGTGTATTCACACCTGTAAAAATGGTTGGGGGCAATAAACTCTGGTCCGTTTAAAGTGGACCAAATGTGTCAGGTGAGAATACACTCTAAAACGAAGTTAAGCAGATTTGGACCAGATTTCCTGTTTTTCCTCAGTTAATCACGACTATAAATTCAGATGTTTACTTACTAACCCTGTAACTCAAGTTAGGATGATGTTTATTCACTTGCAATAACCAATTTTGTTTGTCTTTGCCAAGAACTGGATAAAGAAACCTCCTCCTGCAGGAAAAGAAGAAAATTTTCCAACTTCTGCAATCATTTAGTCTCAGTTTGTAAAATATATAAATCAGGCCCAGACTCTGGACAGTTCTGGTGTGCTTGAAGTAAAGGATGCTTGTATAAAATACAGAGAAACCACAACGTAACCTCCTTGTGTTTTACACCAAACATTATAAATTGGCATATTATTTTAAGAGCTTAACACCTGTATAAAATAGTATAACTGCATTTCAATTTTTATTTCTTGAGTTATCCATTCCTAGTCAGAAAAGAATATTTTACACATGATTTTACTACTAAGCCATTATGTGCATGTACTGGGGTTGTTGTTACTGGGTGCAATCACTTTTTATTAAGCATTCAGTTATTTAGCACACATTATTGTTGAATATAACATAAAGCACAGCCTGATTCTCTGCAGGGTCACATGAATATGTGCAGTGCTGCAGGGTAATATGTGTGTATGTATTGAGTGTATAGGTCTGCAGTTTTGTACCCTATTGGTCTGAAATATCAACAGCTGATTGAGTACAAATTGGTTTTGCTTTATATGAAATGACAACTGCTGGGTACAAAGGAGTACAATGTGGTGGAGGAACTTTTTATTTTCCTTTTTTAGTCCTAAAATAAATTACCAGGACACATTTCTGGATTGGTTGTTCACAACAACCCGTGAATCGACACTGCAGTGAAAATTTGACTGAGTTGCTGTGCTGTTTCACCGAGTTGAGGTATAAATGATGTTGATCACTCTGAGAAGAGCTCTCATCCCATGCTGAGTGTGAGGGCCAGAGTGCACTCATCAGTGTGGACTGCAGCTTTCAGGAAGCATTACAGCTCAGCTGTGCACAAAGTCCACACTTCCACTCCCAGCATGTCCCCCTCACATGGATGAAAAAGGTTGGAAACTTACAAAACATGTAGACAGATTTGTTTTATTATTAATTTTTACAAAGCTGAACATAAGGGTTGTTCAGGAGAATAAAGTGTCTGTAGGTGTGTGTGTGGTGGTGGGGTGATGTAGAAGGTCACAAGTGGGATTTTTAGTGTAAATAAGTGAATTTATGGGTGAAATTCTCAGACAGGGTGAGGTCAGAGCAGCAAAGTGCTTGAAACAGGAAGCAGCTGTTGTAGAGGACCAGAGGTCACAAACTGAGATCAACCTGCTGTTTGGAGTTAGTGAACTTAATCGGACCCAGGGTGCAGACACATGGAGGACTTGAGAGAATTAAACTCAAAGACTTTAATTAACAACGTGGCAGCAAACTTTGCAAATTCTCTGGGGAAGCACGACGGAATACAAAGGAGACCATGACATCAGGAAGTAATCTGAAACAATGAACCGCTGAGGAATCAACGTAAAGGTCCAGAAATAAAGAACTAATGAACGTAATAACAAACACCTGGCAGCGAGACGAACCTGAACAGGTGAGAGTGGCTGGGGCTGAATCAGAACAGAAGGACAGGAATCAGAATAAAACAAGGTAGAACTGAATAGGTAACCGCTATAACACAGAATCAAAACTCAAACACAAAAATTCTAAAAAACACAGAAAGCATAACTATGATTTGGGAAAAAAAAGCCATAAATGCACAGACTGCATCACCTGCTGCACATACAGAAGCCGAACATTACATACATTTTTCATAAAAGCAAAAGTTAGTATAGTAAAGAAACACTTTGGCAAAATTCACCCCAACCTCTTAGTCATTGATTTAGAGTTGTGAAGAGTGGCAGTTAAAACATCTCATTATGAATGGGACACCTCTTAAAGACACCAATACTTACTTACTTATCACTCATTCTTTCTAAATAAAAGCACACAACATCCGTGTGCCTGTTAACAGCATGTAAAACACCTTATCAAGCCTGTTTTTAGGCTTGTTAGGAAACCATGACAATACCACAGACCTGCATAGACACATTTCTTTCTGCCCTTTTAATAAAGAAAGAAAAATGCATAAAAGCCACTGAAATAACTTGCGTTGTTTTTCTTCTCGACTGCTCCCTTCTGCAGGGGTCACCACAGGGAGTGAACTCAAAAAAGATTTGGAAGTTGTATTACATCAGATCACCTTCATGACTCCACCTGGCTTCAAACCCACTGCCTCAGGATTACCAGTCTGCTGCACTGACCACCAAACTACTGCAGCCACCTGGATAAAAGGGGATAATACTCTTCACTTGATATTTTGTTGCACAAGCTTTTAGGGCAATCGTTTCAATCGAGTCATTTCTGTAACTCTCTGAGATTCTGAATCTGTCTGCACTTATTTTAGCCGACTTCTTGTGAGAAAACTGCTTCAACTGTGTCAGGTTTGAATGGTTTCTTCTCCAGCATTTTTATTGACCAAAACAACAGAAGGTAACAGAAATATTAGCTAATATACTATATTCCTACGCTCAAAGGAATGGGCAGAAGTACACACTGACATTTTTAGATTTCAGCTCCTTCCACAGATGTTGAATAGAATTTAGTTAAGGACACAGAAGGCCATTTTAAAATAGTCCATTGTTTTGTTTTTAGACAGTTCTGGGTGTTTTTAGCTGTGTTTTGAATCATTATTCTGTTGGAGATCCCATAACCTGGGACTGAGACCAAGCTGTATGACACTAAACAGCAAATGCTCCACAAAGCCTTGATAGTCTTGAGGTTTCATTGCACCCTGCACAGATTCACTGTATGTAGAGTGCTATTTTCTTTGAACGCTTCATTTTTGGGTCTGTGAACATAGAGCTGATGTGTCTTGTTGCCAAAAAGCTCAGGTTTTGTTTTATTTGGCCAAAGGACATTCTCCCAAAAGCTTACTGACTTCTCATTGTGCATTTTGGCAAATTTTAATCCGGCTTTTTGATGATTTGGTGACATCCTTGGTCATTTTCTCTGAAGCCCAGTTTGGCTGAAGCAACTGCCGATGGTGCAATCTGACACTGATGTACATTGATCTTGGGGTTCACATCTATTATCTTTGGACACTGTCCGTCCGTCCGTCCGTTTTCTTCCACTTATCCGGGGTCGGGTCGCGGGGGCAGCAGCCTAAGCAGAGAGACCCAG
>JARVJO010000164.1:30448823-30462752 GCA_031762555.1 Cynodonichthys magdalenae | reverse complement strand
TGTCCGTGAGGCTGACACTCTGTCTACTTTTAAGACTAGACTGAAGACTTTCCTCTTTGATAAATCCTATAGTTAGGGTTGGTTTGGGTTTCCTGCTGTTATAGACTCAGACTGCTGGAAGACAACTACCCAATCCAAGACTTTATTCTCTCTGCTCTCCTGGTATTGCTGCCTTGTACTTTGTGTTATCCTTTCCTTCTGTTACCATAGAAATTAGCTTTTTTTTGTTTGAAATTTTACTGTGTATAGATTTTTTTGTTTTATGAATGAAATAAATTGAATAAATAAAAACTTGAATAAATTAAAAATAATTAAATTAAATAAAGCACACCTGGACCAATTCTTCTGTGTTCTCTTTAAAACAGACAGTCGCTCATCCTGAGCCTGACTTTACTTCGTTCAAAGTGTATCAGTTGTTTCTGCTGTCATCAACATGCTGCTCAGAATGGGACATCATGCCAATGGAAAATTCAACACAATTTGTCAGTTCAAACAATTCCAGTTTATTTGACCCATGTTTCTGTGTAGTGTATTAGATATGAACTTACAAACTTAATAAACTTTTACTTGTGTGTATTCTCACCATGCAAAGAGGACACAGCAGTACATGATGGCAGCTCCAATGATGGCGACAGCGTTGCCTTCGTTCTGGATCCCATCTTGTCCCACATTTGGGTAACAAACGGTCATGTTCACGCCTTGATACACCACTAACACAAAAAATAACACATCTGAATGAGTTACACGCAAGTTTTATTCAGGAAAATGTTATTTGTTTCAATTGGCCTTGATTTTACTGTTTATTCAGTAAGTGAAACTAGTAGGAAATTCAAAGGATTAGACATAAAGTCATTGATTCATCTGATTTTTTTTTATTTATTATATTTTAATAAGCATGAAGAGTTCACAGTAAGAAACACTTGTGACCAGCCCAGCTCTTGAAAAGATCAGTAAAAATGTTACGTTGTCTCATTGTTCTGTGAGAAGTAAGGAACTAAAAATAACTCACTTGTTGATTGATGAGCAAACATTCTGAGAAACCTCAAACCAAAGTGCTTTGCTGCATTTTTAAAAACAACTCCAGACTCAATACTCTTCATTTTGCATTAACCAGGAATTCCAACATACATATTAGAATAGATCTGTCAGTACTGACTCAGGTTGCACCAGGAGCGCTACAGTTAGCTGCTGCTGCTACAGTACTGGTTATGCTCTCAGTTAACCATCAAAGTCTATTAATAAACACATGTTGTAAAATTACAGCAATGTAAAATTTAATAAATGAGCAAATGCATGAAGCATAAAAACTTAACTTTATGAAATTTTCTTTCTGCAAAGTGAGGTTCAAAAAACTATGTGCAACAAGTAAGATATTGTTTATCCCACCTTTCTACAGAAGCCCTCTTCAAAAGACTTGTTTGATTCATGGTCATTTTATTTCACACTTGTAAATTGTATTTATAATGCAGTTTCCATTCTTGTAAACTCAGCCTGTGGACATTTGTAAATATAACGAGCAACAAAGTCACACCATAAAACCCAGAGATCCAGCCGTGACTCCAGAAGGTTGTTCCGCTCAGATCACTCAGAGTTTAGATTGCAGTTAAACTCAAACCTAGATTCTGGGACAGCACAGGCTGATTATTGTTCATTCTCTAATGTGTCTACCTTGGTAATTCTGAAGCTTAAATCTAAGTCTGAGAGTGTTAAACTATATTTTGAAAGTAAATTTTGGAACATTTCTTTAATGTTCTCACTCCCTGAAGCATAAAGGAATCCACAGAAAGAAGGATATAAAATGAGACTGTAGAGTCAAAGGTCAAGAATGAACATGTTTTTTGAGTTTTGCACACAAACAGATAAAAAGTATTTTTGGAGGCGCTGCGGTGACAGAAGAAGTGTTGGAACTCAGCATCAGCAGGTGAAAATGAGACTCTTACACAGCTCACATGTAAAGTTGTGTGAATGTGTGTATTTGCATTTTTGTGCGAAACTTTGGCTGTTTGTGCACATTTTCTCAACATGTTGCTACAACGTCCTGCACCTCCAGGAATCACACACCTCCTGTGCACACACACACACACACACACACACACACTAGTGTCTCAGGGGAGATGTGAGGTGGAATTACACAAACTAAATACTTTCACAAATTACAGCTTTTCTGAATGTGATAAAAGTTTAAATGAAAGGAATTTTCCACCTTAGAGTGTTTGAGTCTGTTGCTTCTTAAACTTAGAAATGGACTGAGCTCATTTACTCAGAATGTTTTGTATTGTCATAAATTATTGTATCAAGATATTGAGTGAAGTATCTCCTGATGAGACCATGAAAGAAGCTCCTCAGCATGTGCGCTGTCTGCTTTCATTCAAACTTGTTTTATGTTTTGCTCACAGTTATTTTTTCTGTCTTCCTCCTCTAAACTGGTGTAAAGTGTGAAACGCTCTGACTGATTGTTGAAAAATAAAACTAAGAACACAAGGCCAGACAAATGGATAATGCTGTGGGAGTGTTGCATAAAGTCCAAATTTAAATCCTCTGCTTTAACAATCTGTTGGCGTTGTTCTGTTTCAGTAAGAGTTAGGAGGATGCAAAAGTTGGTGCATTAAGTTTTTCAAAGACAAAAGAGAAACATTTTACTGATGCAGGGATTCTGTGAGATGTTTTGATAAGTTTAACCTGAAACTAGAAATCCACAATATTTTTCAACAATAACAGTGTTTAAACCTCATAGGTCCATGCCCTCTCCAGAGCGGGCATCCACATGACACATTTAAGGGCTACTGAGACAAAAACGACAGCATTCTGAGTGCTCATTTCAACTGGGTTGGATGGCACAGACTTCAAACTCTATAAAAATAGTGTTTTTATATATTTTTTAATTTTTATTTACTTCCGAATAAAACTAGATTTATGACAAATCATTTCCGCCATCATTTTGTGAGCATTTTGTATGCATTAGCTGCACATTCAATTAATGTTTTGTGACCAGGAAGTGCTTGAATGCAACATGACACCAATTTTTCAGATTTCCTGAAATGCACCACATTTCCAAAGCAGCCAATAAAAAGGTTTGTCTGTACGCTTGTGGAGAACGAGAGAGAGTGTTTTGGAGACGGGATGAGAACGGAGCGCAGTCAACATTTTGGTTGTGCTGAAAATAATGATAGCAAACAAGGCGGTGAATAGTTTTTAAGATGAAAATATAAGGGTAAATTCAAAATTAGCCAAAATGCATTTATACCCCAGATCTTAGAGGGTTAAACCTGTTAACCCGACTCATCTGCATCAGTTAAGGTCAAACTTTGTCGGTCGTGGCTAAAGATTTTAGCATCCTGGTTGCCACATTATTATATTTGTTTTAACTCCTAATAAACTCAAATCAAACATTTCAAAAGTAAAACATTAAATTTGACATTAGAATTTTTTTTTTTTCAATTGACAGTGCACGCACTCGGAGGTCTGAAAACAGCTCTTTCCTGTTCAGCGTGACGAGCCATGTGAGAACATATAACGATGCTGCCAGGCTGCTCTCCTCTGAAATTATGTTGTCAGAGGATTGTTGAAGAATGTTAAAAACAAACATCTGTCCGTCTGCTCTCACCACCAACATACCTGCATGTTGGAGCACATCTCAGCTCAGCTTGTTTGTGTGTGTTTACTTGTGTGCTTTAGATTGAAAATCATGGAGGGGGGGGGGGGCACTAACGTCTCAGTCGCTTATGGCTTTTTGTCAAAATAACCAGCAGGTAAATTCTTAAACAGTGAAAACAAATGACAGAGGTGCATTGCAGTGTTTTGTTAAGTATTGCTGCTAAAGTCTAACTGGATCTCATATCTCATGTGTAGATGTGAAACAATAATTGCTTTATAAGCAAAGACTAATACAAGTATCAAGTGTATTTGGTAACTTAAAGGATCAGGCTGTGAACATATCCTGTGTTTTTCTACGTTTTTTCTCCCACACAAAAATTTTTTCAAACGTAAACATTGTCATACATCTGCAGTGTTTGTGTAAGTGTACCTTTCTCTGGAGGACGGCTGGACAGCGCAGAGAAAGTCAGGTACATGACATAGCAGCTGATGATGGAGGCCTGGAGGAGTCCAGACCGAGGCTGCTCTGCAGAGACAGAGAAGCGTCAGAATTCACGCCATCTCTAACGGTCGGCTGTCAGTCAAGTTTCTAAAGTCGCTTCGCTCCTGAAGTTTGCATAGCAAGTACTGAAGCACGAAAGTTTCTAGTGTGGAGGACAATGCTGCAAAAAGAAAAAACCCAAAAAGTCCCGTCCAATTCTTCAGCGAAACAAAAGTAATAATTATTGAATCATGAATAGAAGTGAGAAAAAACATTCTAAAAGTTAATGTTTCTTTACATATTTTCTAGCATTGTTTGTGAGTTTGGATGGGGGGGGGGGGACCCTGGTCAAAAGCTAATGCTATTTGGGGGCCATCATCCCTGCTTTTACCAGCTGGATGTTTTGTCATTAATCACTCACTCTGCTTGACGCACGGCGTGACAGCGATGAAGGACATGAGGCCGCAGAGCCCCAGGTTGATCCACAGCAGGACCTTGTTGAAGTGGCAGGCGATGGGGTGGGTGTAATATTTGTACATGAAGGTGAAGGCCATGGTAGCAATGGTGTAGAAGAAGAGGGTGGCGCACATCACTGCCAGGTACCAGCGTTTGTTTTCTGCTGCTCCAGTCAACCTGAGGGAGAGGAGGACACGCTGGTCGTCACTTCAAGCTCTCAATTTAAAAAGCACACAAAGAGAAACTGTAGAAACACTCCAAACTAAAACTGACCTTTGTTGAAAAGAGATACCTTGTTTGTGTTGCTGTTTGATGTTAGTAAATCTTGTTGCCAGGTTAAATCAGGACTGTGTTCTAACCACAGACACATTGTTGCATAATATGAGACATAATATGTTGCTATCACGAGAAAACCATGGAAAATAATTATATGTGGAAAACGTCCCCTCGGCTTCTGTACAAAACCGATGGCAGTTCAAAAGATTTTATAAAATAGCATTTACATAAACTACTATAAATTTTGTAGGATAGGAAGTGTTTTTTGATGGCATTCACTTTGTTCTTTACTTCACATGGATTCCTTAAAAGTCTTTTGACATTTTTTATTTTATCTAAGGTGTCATGATAAATTTAAAAACCAGAAGAAGTCATCTGACCCCCTGGTTTTCAAAAAAGCCCCCAGTACCATCTGGAAATGTCTGAAAATGTTTAAATGGTAAATTATTTGAATTTATATAGCGCATTATCAAGCCCACTCGGACCCCCAAGCGTTTTATAGTTACAGTCATTCACCCAGTCATTCAAACTGATGGTGATAAGCTACATTGTAGCCTCAGCTGCCCTGGGGCTCACAGGCAAGGCTGCCATGCACCGGCAACACCGGACCCTCTGACCACCATCAGTAGGCAAGGCGGGTGAAGTGTCTTGCCCAAGGACACAACAACTGGGACGTCTGGAATGGAGAATCAAACCGTCAACCTTCCGGTTGCAGAACGACTCCCCTAATCACTCGGACACAACCGCAGAAACCAAACTGCTTTGCCCACCGGTGGAACAAAGACTGTGAGCTCATCCGGTGGGTCAAAGCTGAACAATATTTCTCCAATCATTCAAAGAGCTATCTGCAACAGGTAAAATATTTTCATTTCATAGCCATTTATAACCACACTTAGACATTTCTGGACTATTGCTTTAATATAGTGTTCATTTAGAGTCAGTCCAGTCAGTTTACTGTCTGCTGGAGATGAAACAGCCTTTTATCCAAACCAAACAAGACAAGATGTTCTTTAAAACAACTTACCATGTACACAGAAAGGAAAACAAACAGAAAACCATAAATGACTGTCCTAACTAAAAAAATGATGTAATAAGTGTTTAAACAAGCAGCTCTTTGCACATCGGTTTGTCTGAACAGATGTTAAATAGTTGAACAGATCAGATGAATCCATCATCACCAGCACCACAGAGCAGGTCTCCAGATGTTGATCCAGCTGTAGTAAATACAACTTTATACACTGTAAGCATACACACACACACACACACACACACATAACCCACTTTTTTCTTTCCAAGTTAGAAGGGAGTTTCTCTAAAACATGCTCTATGAAAAAAAGAAAAACAGAAAAGGCTTCAACACAACTTTTATTTGGGTTTTCTGCTTCATTCATGTTTTTAGGGGAGGTATTTTATTTTAAACAGTGTTGAATTAGAAACATGATCTGAAATAACAAAATTTATTATAATTTATTCTTCTTGGAGGATAATCAGTTTGCAGTTTTTAAGTGGTTTATTACAATTTTACTATTCAGGTTAACAAACTGTTAATCTGACATCACAACATTTTATCACTTTATCTGCCTCCAGTCCCAGCTACACATTATCAGTAGGATAAGGTTTAACAGCACAATCCATGTCTTTCTTTTAGAATAACTTACCATAAAAGTTGACGAATTTTTAGTACAAAGGCCTTTTTTCATTTGGAGGTTTAATGCCAGGTTATGATTTACAGAACATGTGGAGAACATCTGTTTTAGGAACCTCTCATCTGCTGGTTTTAGTATTTCACCAGATGTTGACCCTGATTTCAGGAAACTGCCCCATTCAGCCACAACATCTGCGAGGTCCAACAATCATGTTGTGTTAAAGTATTTCACCTTTCAGTTCATCACAGAGGTGTTGGTTGTTCTCAGACTGGAAACGTTGTTTTTTCACATTAATAGGAAAATAAAATACTTTATGAATCTGGTTTTGTGTTTGTTGAAACCTCAAAAACAACAAAACAGTCACTATGTATGTGATCACACTGCGAAAGAAATTGTTTGCCCATTTCATTGGGTTTGCGTAATAAAATTATGAACAAATAACATCTTACCTGTTGTAGATAGCTTCTTGAGCAGCAGCTAGGGGACATTGTTTAACGTTGAGGAGCTAAGGGGTAGTTAGAATGCTGTCATAACCAAAGTGGATTTCTTCCACCTTAAAACAGCTTCAGTCTCTGAACTTCATGCAGGCACTGTAGGTTAACCCTTTACACAACATTACATTTCACATTACCCTGGGGTTTCAGAAAAAAGGAATTTCTACCAGATAAATCCTGGACCCTTCAAAATGCTATATGTTGCTGCTGCTACTGATGTTGCTATTTATGCTTGTAATTGTCTAGAATTCCATGTAAATAATGATACTGACGACTGTTTCAAGGTTCATCCAACAGGACTCACGTGAAACTGGTTTTAAAACAGCAGTAGTCCACTCAGGTTGTGTTCAGACTTGCTGTTGGCTCATTAATCAAATCAAAAGGAAACAACTTCTTCAAACTGAGGCTGCTCAAGAAGTAATTACAACATGTAAGGTGTTTGTTTTTACACAGAAACCCACTTCAAAATGACCTTTAAAGAGACATGTCATGGTTTTACATCCTTCCTTTTCATATGTAAATCAGTTAGTAGTTGTACAAGTGGAACTGCAATGCTTTGTTCTGAATTCCTGTTTATTGTAACTCCACAAGCCCCCCTTTTCTGAGGAGACATTTTTGTAGTTTGATAGCGGTGAAACGATTATCTAGCGGCGCAGAAAGTTTTTATTTACGAATTGATCAAAATATGTGAACAGTGAAGACATACATCTGACCTCATGTGTTGGAGCCAGAGTCTGACCCAGAGCCAGAGAATAAAGACGACCAACCAATAACCTGACGAGATTATTCGGAATATGTAATAGGAATACAAAAAGCTGAACGAATTTAAAAATATGAACCAAACAGAACATAAAATATCCATGCAGCACCAGGAGAGACTAAATTAAACTTTTCTGCCTCCTAGAGACTCCTAGTGCACAACAAAATGTATTTCTTTGCTAAATAAGTGGATTTTGCATGATATGTCTCTTTAATATAAAAAGCCTTTCTGAAGGCATCGCTGAAGTTTTGTTCACATACTTTACACACTGCATTTATTATTGTTACACTTCAAAGCACAACTTATTTTTACTTATTTGACCTTGTGACTCACCAGTTCTTGTTCCAAGTGTGTGCAAAAGCCGTGATGAGGATGAGTTGGATGAGGATGAAGGCAAATCCTCCCACCACACCAACATAATGCCAAGCTGAGAGAGCAAAACAAAAAACTACTGTTTATTTTCAGGAAAGGGGACTAAGGTTTGGACCAACAGGAAATGAGAAAAAAGAAGAACAATTGTGATCATAAATCTGACATCAGGCTTGTAACACCACCACATGTACTGTTCCCACACCAAAAGTGAAACCACACTGCTGACATTATGTTCTGCAGCAGGTTGGTGGCAGGAGCAGATCGCTGCTGCCCTCTGTGTGCGCGCAGAATGAAGTGCATCTGTTCAGGTGCTGACAGACAGAAAACAGCTCACCATGCAGGAAGGACTCAGTAGGGATGAAGAAGGCAGCAGTGCACATCCCCAGCAGGGTGATCAACTTTAAAAACCAGAAGCTACAGGAGACAAAAGAAAAAAAAAACAGCCTTTTGTTATTAAAGATTCTAGGACTTATAGGTTTTTTTTATTCAACAGGTTTTCAGTTTAAAAAGTTTAGAAAAGATTGTTACTGTTAAAACATTTCAGTCAAACATTAAAAGCTCTTAAAGTATCTGTACAGTTGGTTAGGATTTAACAACAAATGTTAACATTGTTACTGCTGTCTGGAGACGTAGAAAAAGAAATGCAATTCTCTTCACATTACGGGAATATCCGGGAAGACGTCAACAGCAGGAGGGTCCAGCTGCAGCCGCTACAATTATTGGACAGCAGGAACAGCTGATAGAGGTAAATCTTCTCTACGTCAGAACTTATTCTGCAAATGTGTTTCCATCTCCCTCTTTTTCAGAAAATCCCAAAACCACCTCAAACGAGTGTAAAAACTTTTGTTGCCAAATTGAGGAAGTTTTTGTGAATTTTGTGTTTCCATCCAGCTTTTCTAAAGTGATCCTTAAACACAAACAAAGCTATAGTTTATTCATGCTTAATAACTTGTGAATTAACTATTCTATGTACTGTGTGTATGCATGTAGAAGCTCATGTAAATATACTTTCACGCCATGTGTTAGACGTGAATTAATGGATAGAGAACATTTGAACTGACTGATCCTGCAGTGCATCAATAATTAAGGCAGTAATAGTTCAGTCTTTTTGTGAATCCTTCTAATGTTATTACTATTAATGCTTTTTAGATATTTGAAGACAACATGTATATAATTGTTCAAAAACTCTTTGTTTTATGTTAATGAGGTTCTACTAATCCTAAATAGAGAAAATTAAAATTGTGAGGGGATGATTCCCTGATGAGCAGGGGCACCACCGTGAGGGTAGAGGTGTGGGCACCAATTTGCCCTCCCTTGTGTTGCACCTGTTTATCTTTGAATCCCCCCCACCACACACACACACAGTCTGGTTGGTATATCCCCGTAGGGACCGTGCATTGACTTCCATTCATTTTTTTTTATTTTATAGCCTAACCCTGACCATTTACCCTAAAATTAACCTCACAGGTACCTACCTGACCCTAAATCTAACCTAAACTCAATTCACACCTTACTCCTAAACCAAACCCCCACCTGTAATCTGCATTTGGACCCGTGGGGACCGGGCATTGGTCCCCACGATGCACGTTCGGTCCCCCCGAGGCTGCTTTTTTGGGAAAATTGTCCACACGATGTAGGACAAACAAGGCCACACACACAAACATTTTTTTTTACAGCAGTGTGTAAAAGTCCAGGAGCTGAGGAGAACGGTTGCTGGAGATATAGGAGGGAAATGTTGTCTTGTGAATCATAAATCTGAAACCAACCTGTCTGTTTTGGTCTTGTGAGGGTTTCTGCTGGTCACCGGGTCATTCACTGTCTGCTTCACATAAACCTACTACAAGCTGCAAACCTTTGCCAAAGACTCTCCTTGTTACCGAGGCACTGATAAAGCTCTTATTCCAGAGAGGAGCAGCAATACTAATCCGAGCTGCGTCACAGCACTAATCAACTGCAACAACGGAAAGTGCAACAACAAAGAGCTTTAAATAGACTCAGAGCTGGTCAGGTGAGCTGCGATGGACTTTCTCTGTACAGAGTAGGGAAGTATTTAAAGACGGGATTAGGACTATCCTTAAAGTGCCTGTGACATCAATTTTTTTGCAATAAACATGAATGTATTTTTAGAAAAACAACACCGATAACATATTGCAAAAAAAATTTTACGCTGCTGAGAAGAACAGTTGTTGAGATATTTCCATATGAAGTAACAGGAAGTGATGTCAAAGAGGACTGTCTGCATGCAAACAGAACATTGCTACAATAACTAACAACACAAACTGTAGAGAAGAGTCTGATGTTTCTTTAGTTTATTTTTGAGTCTATCAGAGAGATGAAGAGTCAGAATTCAAGTACAATACAATTTGTTACAATAAAAAGACCAGGGAGTTTAGTTTCTTAAAAACTTCCCCTTTGATATCACTTCCTGTTTCACTTTGGCTGAGCCAAGCTCTGAAAGAAATATGCCAGTTATGAGACAAAATGGGTAAAATTGTGTGTATTTTACTAAGTTTCTTAAATATACAGATGTTTTCTTTGACTCTTTGCATGTCACAGGCACTTTAAACAACATCATTTTATATAGTGAGGAAAATAATGTGTTTAATGTTTTCTCAGGTTTTCAGGTTAAATTGGAATTTAAAGTGATATCTTTACATGAAGTGTTTTATCTAACATAAATAAGGTTTCTGAAGAATTAAACTTAAAATAAAACAAGTGACAGTGAAACCTGCTCCTGGTGTTAAATCTAAATCCAACTGACCCATTATGTATGAGAGCTCTGAAGTCCTGACTGGACTTGACGTCGATGAGGAAAATTGCCATCATCAAGTAGAAACAGGAAGTGCCAAAGCAGACTCTGTAGACTGCCGAGTAGCCCACCAGCATCTCACAATGGCCCCCGCCATGGGCCTGATCGCACACCATGTTGAAGAAAGGCACCTGAAACACACACCATATTGATTTACCACAGCGTCAACATTACTGGCAAAGATCTGAGGAAGAAATGTGCGGACATTAAGAAAAAATGACCCATATCTCCTGTATCTGCATTTCTCCTCACAGTCTCTTCTGTCCTGCACTGTCCCAGCAGCGCCCTCTAGTGACAGGAAGTCAGAACAGCAACAAAAAAGAACATGAAGGCATGAAGTTCCTTTCATGTCCTCAAAAGTTTTAGTTTCTGTTTTATCATCTCTTCGAAATTAAAACTATTTCTGAGGTGCTTTACCGTATAAAATACTTTCCTAAATGTTTTGATCTGTGACCGAAGACCATCTACTACATGCATTTGTTTACCCTTGAAAGATGCCAAAGTGACTGAAAATAGATCACAAATGATGAAGTTCATAAAAGACCCATTTGGGTTTGATAAGGCAGACATTTTTACATTTGCCTTTACATATTTTATTTTGTTGTTGGTAAAAAACACCTTTAAAAATATGAATAATCCTAAATATATCCCAGTTTGATAGAAAATAGGATTTTAGTTCTAACAAGGTGATTCTTGAATCAGGCTTTTGTGATATAAATGATTCATCTCAACAGTAATAATTAAAGTTGAGCATTCCTTAAATGCACATTACTCACCGCCTTTCATGCTAGAGTTTAGAATAAAATTGTCTTTTGATGAAAAAGGAATGAAGCTAGCCATCTTAGTCAAACTCTGAAAACACTAAAATATTTTGCACACTTTGTTATCGCCCTAAAGCTGGAGTGCCCAAACTGTTTCCCCCCAGGGGGCCACAGTGAAAATTTATCAGAGGGCTGTGAGCCAAATGCAGTAATATATGAAATGCCTATTTTATTTTATTTTTATTAGCCCATGCACTTGGAGAAACTTTGCTTGGGCAGCAAAGGCTCATGGGACATTTCATAAATTGATAAAATACGAGTATTTGTGGTCTTATAAAGTGTTCAAACCTACATGTGAGCTTAAATATAATCTAAATATTTCTTGCAGATACTTGTATTTCATGTTTCAGCTTAATATAATTAAAAGATAAACTTAACACTATGACAGAAAACCAGCTGCACTACAGCCTGTTATATACTGTAGTCATTGTGTCAATAGATTGAAAAAAAAAAAAGCAGTGTTTCTATACAGGATGATAGGAGACTGTATCAACCAGGACAGCTGCCAGTGGGTCACCTCTGGCCTAAAGTACATGTTGTGAATGAGTCTGGGCTTCTACTACATCACAAGTGTAGCTCAGCATTTGTTAAACTGATTGAGTGAAATCCATGTGTGTTAGCTAAAGCTGATTAGCTGGTGAAGTGAGTTGACATCAAATCTTTATTGTATTTTTGGGTTTTTTTATTCAGATGTATGTATTGATTTGTGAGATATTTTGCTAACATGAAAGACAAACAAACACAGACAGGCAAAAACATGATCGCCCACTGGTACTTATTGATCTTTCTAGAGTGCTCACATTTTCCCTGACGAGCTCAGAGACGGTGCGGGACAGCATGAGGCAGGAGACGGCACAGCTCATGATGTGGAAGAGGGTATACATGACCCGTGTGCTGGTGGACGATTTGACCGGGGGGCAGAAGGCACAGCAGAGTGAGCAGGGGGCCGGTCCACAGCAGCAACATATCTGAGGAGAAGAGGAGCGGGTCAGCATCCAAAAACAACACAAAGTGGTGCAAAAACAGAGCAGAACACTGATGCTTTTAATGCAGGGCTATTCAACTGCTGGTCCGTGGGCCACATCTGGCTGCATCCATCTGTTCCATCCACCAGTTTTATTTGTTATTTCTTTGTAATACTTCTTTTACATAACGCAGTGTTACTCCTACCACCACCCCGTACGTCCGGCCCCTGAGCTGTTGGTATTGAGTAACTGTGGCTCGGAGCAATTTAGCTGAATATCACTGCTTTTATGTTTAATTAACTTGTTCATGTTTTGATCTTTTTACTATCAGGCACATGCAAACAGACATTTTGTAAAGTTTTAGTGTGCATGCCAAAATGAAAGCCAAACTAAAATTGTCAGTCTGTCCGTTTTCTTCCTCTTATCCGGGGTCAGATCTCAGAGGCAGCAGACTAAGCAGAGAGACCCAGACTTCCCTCTCCCCAGCCACTTAGGCCAGCTCATCTGGGGGAATCCCAAGGCGCTCCCAGGCCAGCCGGGAAACATAGTCCCTCCAGCGTGTCCTGGGTCTCCTTCCAGTGGGACAGGACCTTTAGCCTGTTTGTCAATTCCATTTGTGTCTGATGTGAGATTTCATTACTGTGAGACTGTTCTACTGGCTAAATATTGCATTAGCTTCAAATACATTAGTCAACAATTATTGCACTCCAAGCAGTCCTTTGTGAAATGAATATTGCATACACTAATATTGTGAAAATAAAAGAAAATTATATTTATACATATGGTATACAAATCCTTTTCTGCAAGTTCTCTAGAAAAGCTACAAGAACATGTGGGTAAAAGTTGCTCATATCTTTTCAGTAAACAGAGAGAGCTATGATTGAACATTAATTAAACAAAAGTAACTATTTTGTGAACCTTCAACTATGAGAGACAGAATGCTCACTGTCCTGGATGAAGTTGTGAACGATTAAAAAAAGTAATACAAATTATTACCAGCTGAAGATGAATACAGTGACCTACCACTGATGTCTTGAACTTTTTGTTTATATTTTGACATAAAGGAGCATCAGCAGTCAAACCTTAAAACTCAACCAACAAACGTCTATAAAAACTATAAAAGCACTATCAATAACCTGACAACAATGACGCTTCTGTTGCTGAATTTGTACCAAGACATGGTAAATGGACTGTACTTATATAGCACCTTTCTATCCAACCAGGATACTCAAAGCGCTTTACACTACAATCTGTG
>JARVJO010000164.1:30408344-30427879 GCA_031762555.1 Cynodonichthys magdalenae | reverse complement strand
AAAGAGTTTTCTTTAGTTACATGATATTTCCTCTTTTATTTGTGTTTCCAAATGTTATCGGTTAGAATTTTGTAAAAAACAACAACAACAACAACAACAAAAAAAACCATTACTTCCGGTGTTACTATGTATTCTTTCCGACATTTAGTGGAACCTTTCTCTCTTTGTTCCGGTCTAACTGAAGCAAACATGGCAGCGGAGGGAGACGTTGATTTGGACCTCGAAGCCGAGGAAAACTGCACTGGAAAACCTGTGGAAAAGCCCCGGAAACATGACAGCGGAGCCGCTGATTTGGAGAGAGTCACGGACTACGCGGAGGAGAAGGAAATTTCTAGTTCGGATTTAGAAACGGTGAGATTCTCTTCGGGCTAACGACAGCCCCGGAAACATGCGGCCGCTGCTGCTGCTGCTGCTGCTGCTGCTGGCACCTAGAAACTAGAATCATTTTGGATTTGGTTTATATAAATCTGCTTAGTTTGACTTATTAATGTTACAGAATTTCAGAAGGTAACTTGTCTCGCTGCCTGTTTAGTTAGCCAAATCTACGCACTTTTAATTGCAGATTAAAAAGACCTGTTTTGATAATATGTAGCTCAAACAAAAATCTAAAACAACCTTTCAATAAAGGCCTAATAAAGTCTAGTGTGGCTTTATCTACAAGTTATTGAGTTATTGTTAGGAGGACTTGGGTTTTCACTCTGCTTCTGTGTTTTAGGTTGATTTTACTAAATAATAATGACATGGTGCTAACTTTCAATGTAGTATTTTCTTAGATTTGGTGCCCAGTACACACAAACACCCACTTACTTTATTTATTAAACCACGATTAGGTGACAGATTTTTTTTCATTAAAATTGACAGTTAAAGTCATTCTGCTGAAAATATGAAATAAATAATCTATTGTGAAAAACACAATCTTTTATTTCATAATGATTGTGAAGAAGACATTTTTTAATAAAAGCTGCTAGGATTAAATAAAAATGCCTCAAAAATAAATTCTATTATTGAGGGAAAAATAATTCATGTTGAAATGTTTTATGTTAAGCACTTTTTAAATGACAATGAACATTTTTTAATGAGTTTAGAAATGTATCTGCATTCAGTTATTGCACAATTATCACATATTTATTCATATAAATTTCATTATTCTATAATGTTTTATTTATTACAGTAAACAATTTAGCGTTCCATAGATTATGCTTACCAGCATTTATTAACAATAACAACTCTTTTTCCGTTTAGGCCATGTCAGTGATTGGAGACAGAAGATCACGAGAACAGAAAGCTAAACAAGAAAGGTAAACTCACAATCTGTCTTATCAGCAGGTTTACAAAATGTGTTCCAAACTTTTGTTTTGTTGCCAAAGGACATAAGTTTGTTTTTTATGGTTTCAGAGAAAAGGAACTGGCGAAAGTCACCATCAAGAAAGAAGATGTTGAACTAATTGTAAGTTTTTCAGGGATTTTTATGATTTTGTTCCTATGATAAATAATATAATTTGCTAGGCTTCTGATTTAAGTTGCAGGATTCCCACACATTTTCCATTTTGAAATTCCAGACTTTTCCTGACTCATTTTTTTAGATTTTTATGTTCATTTTTATATTTTAACTAGTTTTAACTAATAAAACATTTGTACAGTAATCTGTTTGTCCCAATGCCACAGTTTGTCTTTGATATGATCCTCCCAATCATAGCAAACAAAAGCTTTAAATGTTTTAGTGCTGCCATAAAACACTTTATGAAGAAACGGTTGTTGAACTGTGAGTAATATTTTGTTAATCTGAAGTTATACAGCCAGGCAAGAAGCTGTGTTTGTTGACAAACTGAACATATAGAGGGTCATAACGGATCCGTAAAATATGTTCCTATTATTAACATTGTTGATTTGACATTTAATTAGGTTCCGTTTGTTTGAGAAAAGAAAATTAACCATACAAAGTTTACAAAAAGTTTGAATACACAAAAATGTTTGGTTAGGTACAGCACATTCAACTAACTTGTATTAAACCAGGGGTGGGCATGTTTTACTTGTTTCTCTGCTCCAACACGGCTGATTTGAATGAATGGGTGATTATAGGGCTTCTGCAGAACTTGGAGGAGGTAAATCAAAGACTGAATCAGGTGTGTTGGAGCAGCGAAACAAGGGCTGTGTCTCAATTCATGGGTTGCAGCCGACGTTGGCCACTTACGTCACTGCCCCGCGCCGTAGGCTGTCCCAGTTCGTCGGTGCCTACACAGGCAGCCGACGAAACCCCGAAAACGTCGGCTGCATCCAAGTAGCCTATGCGGCCGACGGTATCCCAGAATTCATTGCGTCGTCAGCAAATTAAACAGAAAAACAAAGTCTGCAAGTTTTTATTTTTATTTTATGGTGTTTTTTGTTTGTTTTTTTAACTGCGTTTGGAATTTTATCAAGGACTGAAAAATGTAAGTTAAACAACTTAGCTGAAGAAATATCTGTTGCAATGAGATGTTAAATAAAATGCAGTTACAAGTACTGATACTGGAGCTAAACCCAAATTATTTACTTGGAACGTTTTTCTATTAAAACTGAATTTCTGAAGTTCTACCTTGAAAAACCTGAAGCGGTGTGATATAAAACCTATCACCATGGCGTGTTCACGCAGACTAGACTGTCTCATTTCACGGTTTATGCAGCCGACACAAGCAGCCTACGGCCCGCTTAGACTGCAGCCAACGTTGGCTGCAAACTATGAATTGACACAAAGCCAAGTAGAACATGCAGGGCTGCAGCCCTGAGGACCAGGATTGCCCACCCCTGTATTAAACACTGTTTTTGAAAGGTGACCCATTATGGGGGTCCTAGAACAAGTTGGGATACATCTGTGGGCTCTACAAAACATGTTCATTTGATTTAATTCACAAAATGAGTCTCAGAGAGATTTGACCCTTCAGTTCTGCCCTTTCTGAACGTGCTGTTATGCATAAGTTGCTTGGCAACCCCCCTCCCAACCTTCTGTTTACGTTAGCTCCGCCCTCCCAACATGGCGTTTATGTTAGAACTTCAGATTTGTAAAAATAAGTGACCACCCACAGGGCTTGGTAGGGACAGACTGGAGCGTCTGACCCCAGTCAGGCGCCTTGGTGCCGCAGAGGCAAACGCTCGTCCTTCGCCAGTTTCTGTAGCCGACAAAGATGAACCGAGAGGCGGTCAAGGTCTGCGACTCGCAGCCTGGAGGCTTCCGTGTCACCAGCGCTGTGGTGCGGGATCAGCACAGACCGTCGTTTCCCCAGGCGGAGGGGGAAAGGCGAAGCGGCTCGCCTCCTCCGTATCTCAGCAGCGCTGTCAGTTTGTGCTAAATGACAAATCATGTTCGTACCACAGCAACACTAAACACATCACATCATCTGCAGGTTTGTGAGGAACAGTAGGGACAGAAGTTTCCTTCAGTTTAAAGTCTTTGGGTAAATCCTGCTGTGTGGTGGTTTCCAAAGGAGTCCAGGGTGAAATTATTTACACAAACTACAACTTTCTTTGGCAATATTGCAAAAACAAGGCCATCAGAATTAAAAATAAATAACTAACAGAACTAACGTGGTCGTGGGCGGAGCCTCAGCTTGGCTTGCTAGGTGACTGTGTTTGTGACATCACAATACCACGGTTTGGGAAATAAAATGTTTCCAGATACCAAAAAATATACTTAGTCATTGCAAAATGATGTCTGGGTGCATTATTTTGGTGTTTGGATTGTTTATGGAAGCACTGCCGACCCAAAAATAAGTTTGAAAACATAAAAAAAAGTTAATTTTACATAATAGGTGCCCTTTAAAGAAGTTAACGTGTAGGATAAAGTCAGGTAACTTCTAATAGTGATGTTCAGTCCTGGTGCTCTAATCCTGCATGTTTTATTGGTTTCTCTGCTCCAACACACCTGATTTGAATGAACGGGTGATTAGCAGGCTTCTGCAGAACTTGAAGAGGTCATTCAATTACTGAATCGGGTGTGTGCAAAACATGTAAACAAGTGAAATAATTAAGATCCTTTCTTAAATCCCAACCACTAAAAGTATTGAACATTTAATCTTGTTTTTTTTTATAAGAATGCAATAGAAGTGGTTTGGAAACTAGAGCTGTATGAAAGTAATAAAACTTGTGATGTGTTGTTAAATACTGTGATTTTGTATCAGCTGTGAAAAACCTACAATCATCTCTGAGCTAACCCAGGTGGGCATCTGATCATTTGATCAAATTAGCAGAATGTACTTGCAGTTCTTTGTGATACTAATATTATGACAACACATTCTCTACTGGAAGAGAGTGTTTCCCATAATTAACCAGACATTACACACCTCAGTTTCTATTTTTGAAGATGCTGTAGGAAGCTTGAAGATGTGGTTTGATTCATTTTGTTGTTCTGCAGATGTCTGAGATGGAGATCTCGAGGTCTGTGGCGGAGCGCAGCCTGAGGGAACACATGGGGAATGTGGTGGAGGCTCTGGTAGCTCTGACCAACTGAACAAACACTTGGACTGTTTTACTGGACCATCCAGACTGAGAGCTTAAACTGTTGGTTTTTTTGTAGTTTTAAATAAAAGTTCTTCCTTCACTTGTGCTTCTGTGTGAAAACAAATGACTTTAATTGAGATTACTAATCAAAACTGACAGGAAAAATGGTTTTACAGACCATCAGTGAGAAAACCCAAACTAAATAAAAGGTAATATTTACAACATTAAACCATAAGTGACTGCTTACAGCTGAAGAATCTGACCAACTTGAGGAAATATTTTTTCAGACTGATACATATTTTCAGCCAGTGTCCCTCATGTTCAGCTGCGACCTTAGTTTCTGATCCTGTGCATCAAAGTAGAACCAGCTTGTGTTCCTTTTCTGAGTCCAGGAAAACAGAATTAAATGTCCTGCTCACAGCAGAAAGCAGCTCAGTCTCTAAATCTGTCATGGAAACTTGATGAATCTTAAGCTTTCCTCTTCTTCACGGTGGGCCGGTCAAACACGTCCCTCACGCCCGCTGCCTTCTGCTTGAAGAACTTGCTGTTCTGAGCAGTCTCCTGAGCCCAGGCTGAGTCAAACGATGTGGTGTCCTGGTCCACCAGGTGGGTGTACTTGGTGCGTCCTGACCGCCCAAAGTTTTTGACCTTGTGAAAGCAAAATAAGAGATCAGTCCCTTAAAACCATCTGTGGATGTGGAAACTAAACAGAAAAGCTTCCATTTTCACTTGTTTACTTTATACAAATACATTCTGGTTAAATGTTCCTAAAAGGTACAAAGTGCACCGAAGGTGAAATTAAGTAAATGCTGCTCACCTGCATGACTTTGGGTAAGATGGTTTTGTTAAAGTGATCCTCCAGTGTTGGAGCGCTGAAATCTCTCTTATAAACATCATCCTCCTCATCCTGTAACACAAACCACACATTGTTAATAATGAGCAATTTACACTTGTATAAACTTGTTAGTGCCACCTGGTGGATATAATATGTCATGAAAACACCTGTGCTGGTATTTGAAGTCATCTTTGAACAGATGTTTACTCACTCATATGAACAAATGAGCTATAAAATACTATAGAAATGGTTTTCCTTTTATAGATCAAAGTGTTCTGCCGTTAAGTTGTTGCCACTAGAGCTTTGGAAAATTTTAAAAACACTGTTTTTCCAGCATTAACTACCAGGCGCAATGGCAGAGCCAGGGGGTGGCCAATGGTGGTCTTGGCCACCTCAATCATTTACAGAAACTGCACTTTTAGGCAATATAAAAGTATATTATATACACAAGCATATCATCTTATATTTTTACATGGCAACCCAGCTTTCAATAATGAACTTTCTCAGGCAGATGCAGCCACACAACAAAAGGGAAGTTGATGCCTCACTTATTTTTCAAGTTAACATGCTCATAACTATGGAGGACTGAAACTGACATAATTCAAAATTTAAGCAGAAATATACTAATAGAACCAAAAAATACATCTAAAATGAACCAATTAATAAAAAAAAATAAAGGGAAACTTTACCTGATGTTTTATAATTTGTGCTGTTTCAGGAGAACGCACATTATTTAAGACTGAAGCCTATTTACAGCTTATATTAACTCTGCTCCCTCCAAAACTACACTGATTGCTATACTGAGGCAACGCACAGTAGATCTGCACATGGATCCTGCTCCTTCCTGTTTGTCGACCAATAGGAGAGGAGCTGACCCATGGACAGCCCAGGAATACATAACGTAAAGTAAAAAAATTTAAAAACACAGAAATAAAGACTTGAGGGAAAAATAATCAAAAGATTAAGAGACAAATGCATCTATAAGTAAAATAAAAACACTAAAATGTGGATTATGTGCTAAAATATATAATTTCTTTGAACTAGGCTGGAAAAATATGCAGGTCAATTAAACAACATGGAGGTAAAGTTCTCCTTTTTTAAATTAATTAGCATTTTTTAAATGATTGGGCTATTTGTAGATTTCTACTTTTATTTTTAATTCTGTCAGTTTCAGTCCTCCATATGCAACAAGGAAGGACAAACAAAAGGGTATTTCAGCTCTTTGACGGGGGAACAATAAACATATCAAACAAGAAACTCCTCATGCAGTGTTTTTGTAATCCCCTCTGATTAACACAACTTAGATATTGTTTTATTAAAAAGGGGTTCTGATAGTTCATTCAGACGTTAAACTGAAAAAGAAGCCATATATTCAGGCCATACTCATACTCATTTAGCAGAGGAGACAAAAGGGGCCCACATCACCTCCACAGGTGGTCTGAGTGAAGATATTTTTAATTTCACACTTGTAATCTCGTTGGAAGACGACTCCCCTAACCACTCAGCCACGCACACAAATGTCTGCTGTGCCTCACCAAGAAGAAGGCTCCTCTGTGGTAGTACTTCTGCAGGAATTTGTATTTGCCTTTAGAGGCTTTGTTGGTGATGAGTTTGCCAGTGTTGCGGAGCTCTGCTCGGCGCTCCTCCTCCGTCAAGCTGTGGAATCTTTCTATTTCACTCTTCTCCCTCTCCATGCTGATGACACACAACACAAGTCATCATCATCATCCTCCTGTACCAGTGAATGCATCACGATTTGTTCTTTACTCACGCTTCCCGAGCCTCTCTGTCCCTCTTGATGCGCTTCAGCTCTCTGACCTTCCAGGCTTCATATTCTTCCTCCTCGTTCTCTCCGTCCGTGTCCAGGGCCTCCAGGGCAGCCAGTGTGCGCCGGTTCTCCTCAAACTCCTTCTTCGCTTCCTCCTCCACGATCTTGAGGGTGTAGCGACGCCGCTCCTCCGCCTGCTTCTTAGCCTCTGCTTCCAGCTCTCTCTGCTTCAGCTCCTCAGCCTCACGCTCCGCCACGGTGACCCGGTCTTTTCTGCAGCACAGAGACAAGGATTTAATGTCGTGGATCTGGTAATCTAACGGTAACATCTTGTTCCCCAAGAATTATTACAACTTGCACTGCTCGTCTAAGTTAATAAAAATGCATTTGAACAGATTTTTCCCAGTAGAAACAACCATGCAAAAAACTTAAAGTAGTAACCAAGTCTGGATGTTGGAACTGAACTTGATGTTGGTCAGTTCCGTTTGTAGGTTTTCTCTCCCAGTAACCGCTGTTCTTAACAGTCACCTCTACATTTATGAGGTAATCTACTAGACTACACTTTTCAAAGAAAGACAAGCAGATCTGGACAAGTTCTTAATAAATATTATTTATCATTGACACGATTTTTAGATCTGAGGATTCAGGGCAGTAGCCTCATGTTTTCTGAACAACCTCAGATCTGAATACTGAGAAACAACAGTTTTATGCAACAAAGGCATTAAGTTCCTAAAATAATTGGTGTGCTTTCTCTGCAAGCAGCATTAGCTTCAATACACCTGCACTGAAGCAGGCAGCGTGCTCGCTCCGCTGCCGACACGCGGTCACGTGGTTGTTCGGCGTTCGTTTTCACACACACCTTTCATAGCTCCTGAGACACACTGTGCCGAGCTCCTGGGATGCCACCGTGCAAAACGCCTGTTTTATCTACATTCGTGAGTTTTTAGCGGTTTGACTATCTTTATAAACCGCTGCTACAACAGTCGGCTTCTGAAGCAAGTGGTTGAAGCAAAATGCAGTGTCTGAGCGCTTCCAGCACAAACAAACACTCCCACGAAATTCTGACCAATCACACAATAAAGTTCGTATGTGTTCTTATGTGGAGGGGCGTAAAAAGTTCGACCCGCAAGTTGCAACAAGATGGTGCCGAAATGTCGACAAGCCGAACAGAATGACACAATTTTCGTCATGAAACTGCGACAGTTCGGCCCGATTTCAGCAGTTCGGATGAAGCATGCTGCAGCCTTGAGTCTGTGGCTCGTGTGTATTTATACACCAATTGCAGGAGTTGAAGAAAAATGAAACAAAATGTATTATTAATCAGTGGTGCGAGAGCAGCTCAGTACAACTAAGGGAAACAAAGACCTGTTATTGCTCAAGCAACCACAGTTAAATCCCACGACATCTTTTTTTTTACATATCTGAAGAGGATAACATTATTTAGCAGGTTTGTTATTGTTGGCAAATTGCAGCTACAAGCTAAGAAAAAGAGGAACTGTTAAGTTATAAAATGAGCTTCATAGATTCACGATACACAGATTATATTTAAATCATTTATGGATCTGCTTTTTCTTTGTAAAAACTTTCATCCGTTAAGTTCCTACTTGCGAATGAAGACAGGTTTGAGACGCGGCTCTGCTTCGTCCTCGCTGTCTGTGTATTCTTCGTACTCTGACTCCGACTCGGACTCCTCCCCCGACTTCCCCTCCTCTTCCACCTCCATGACCTCCATCTCTTCATTCTTCCTCTCCAATGCTCGCTGACGCATCATCGCTCGTCTCCGTTCAATTTCCTGCACAGTCAGGATAAGCTGATCAGAAACTAATTTAAAAATGTGATGAAATTAAAAGTTTGTTTTTATCATTGTTTTTTTTTATTGATGTTGGTATTATTGCAACCTCATCATCCACTTCTTCCTCCTCCTCGTCTTCATCCTCACTGCTCTCCTCATGCTTAGGGTGCCACGTGCCTTCATCAGAGTCCTCGCTGCTCTCAGCTACAACTTCAGGCTCTACAATCTGCCTGTGCCTTGCGAGCCTGAGTACAAACAAAAACAAATACTCAGTGCAAACACTGCTGGGACAACACGAGTTAGATCTAAATAACCGAGCCGTACCTCTCCTCCACATCGTCATTAGCCCGATTGAGTAGACGTTTGAGACGTGGGTCTGAGACGTCCTCCTCCTCCTCCTCCTGCTGCTCCACCACCTCCGGCAGCTCCATTTCCATTCCTTTCTTTGCAAACTTGAACTCCTCCTCTTCTTCATCGGAAGACTCCATGGGCGCGTAGTCTGGACGCTTACCTGAGACATACCTCTTCACCTTCACCTTCTCCATGGAGATCTCACCTGTAATTAACCCAGAGAAAGACGCAATGACTCCAACCTCCTCAAGTTTAAAACACGTGACTTTTAACAGGAATGCAAGTAAATCCAAAAACTACCAGTGATAATACATTAACATGATATATTTGGAAATTATTATATTATATATAAGATATAAAATTCTGAGAGAAAACAAAAATCTTGTCCAGTGAGATGAGAAAATGTGATGAAAACAACTGTTGAATTCTCAAAACAGAATGAAAGAATGGCTGAGCGTATACAAAATAACAATCTAGATGAGTAGGCAAGACAAGTTTAATGCAAGTTTAAAAAACATAAAAAATAATCCACAAGAGCAAACAGATTAGTTTGAAGTAAATAACATGTCTGTCTTCTTTTTACAAAACGTAAATAATGGTCCAAAGCAGACTCTTTCTTAGGCCTGTTTAGGTTTTAACACCAAATATTACAGGATTTTTAAAAATAGTGCATTAATGATTAAAAACGTTCTCGAACTGTTTTCCAGAGTTAGCAAACCCAACCTCTTGGACTTTGTTATTTTGGTTTCCTTCACATTTTTAACTTTTGTCTTTAATTTATTTCACTCTCATTGAGATCTAATCTTACACAGCCCGTCTTTGATCAACCAAAGCTAACCTAGAAGTAACAATTAGTATTTTTGAGCACAGTTTTTGTGAGACTGTGCGATTAGCTGATGCTACCTTATCGAAGCTAACAGAAACATCTCACCTTTTTCATTCCGGACCGGCACGGCTCCGGCCGTGGACTGGATCGGAGGGAGCTTCATGTTGACGGATTCGTGACTAGACATGATTGCCTCGTCAACGATGTAAAGCTAGATAAATATTTAAGTGAAAATATATTTCAGTTAGCCGCAATGAGCTCCTCGTAGGTCTGAGCGAACGGAAGTTGAACAAAACGTACGGACCGGAAGTGAAATAGTGCGTTTTCCGCTGATGAGAAGTACTTCGAAATTAAAATACAATTATTTGTAATTATGCTTCCACAATATGATACAGTAATGTTGTAGTATTTAAATGTATTTTTTTGTTATGAATAGAAAAACAAATCCATAAAGTTAAAAAAATGTGTACACTTAGTGCAAGTTACTGCCCCCTAGTGGCTCCCAAGTTTTCTGTACATGGTGGGTCAAAAACATTCCCATTTAAACCTTCCAATGCTTGTTAAGACATTTTTAAAAAAGGGAAAACTTCCATTTGTTTTTATCAAAGCAAAACATGAAATAATAATAGTAATAATAATGTTACTTCAAAATTAAAGAAGCAGTACCTCATCTGTTACCTGATAATTCCTCCAGCATAACCCGTTTTCTAGCTTTTTATTAAGTGACGAATTAAAGAAAAATTAGAAACTTAGTGAAACAAATTATGGTGAACAGTATAATGCTGTTTTCAACATTTTTTTTCAGTCCAGTGGAAAATATGTTGAATAGTGTTAATCCAGATGTTATGCTAGTATGTATTTTCAGACATCCAGGACAAAGCAAATCCAAAAGCATTTGGTCTCCTTTTCTATGGTTGAAGATGTCTGAGGAGCTTTATCAAGTCAAAACTCTACAGTTTAGAATTTGTATTAAAGTTGGTTTAAATTCATGTGTTAATCCCAGTAAGACACTTCCTGTTGTCTTTACCCCTTTAAATGTTCACCTGTGAATGTATAATTACATAATCAACTACAGATAATGTGCAGAAAAAAATGAACGCAGACAAATTTAAACACATTAGAATACAGTACATGTATTTATTGTTTTCCAGTGGGGTGCAGTCAGAGCTGAATCCCTCTCTCTTTGAATAAGTTCTCAAGCTTCTCCTCCAGAGCTGAGTTAGTTCCTTTCAGGCCTTTTACCACCTCAGAAGCCCAAACAAAATACTCCTGGATCCGCTCAGCTGACCAACCTGCCACACACACAAAAAGGAACTAAAGTTATTATATACAGGATACTGTATAGTTTTTTATTTTCTAAAAAAGACATTATCTGCTGCGTTCCATGCCTGAGTTTGAAACTATAAACTCATGTTGGGAAATGTTGAAGTTGTAGCCATTTTGATCAAATCTTTAACACATTCAGAGCAATTATATGCAATATTATGAGATGTCACACTCAAAACATGTTGTGGGGATGACTCTCAGCTACTACCACTTCAAAATTTAGCTGAATATTTGTGATATAGCCACTTTTCTGTTGGTTAATTCATCTTAAATCAGATTGACTCCAAAACTGAAGCAACTGTAGATGTCTGTCCACAAAGATTTTATTCAAATCAGGGCTTACTCCAATGGTTAATACTAAATTAGAGTAAAGATGTTGCACAATGAGTAGTACTTGGAGTATGTGCTGTGAATGACTCTCAGCTACTACCACACTGCATTTCAGCTCAGTATCTGGAAAACTGATCTAATATCAGTCAGCTGAGCAGGCCATCTTAGACTGGTGCTAAAAGTTAACCAGCCAATGATTATTTCCTAAAAGTTTCCATAAAATCTGTCCAGCAATGAGGTATTTTGCTGACAGACAAAGTTGACTCCAAATAGTTAAAGGTAACATTGAAAACAAATGTCTTGCACAATAAACAAATCCTTATAGAACAAGTGTCTATAACAGAACAGAGAGGTGCTGACCTACAGGTGTGCAGCGATTCAGGTCCCTGAGGTTATACAACTTATCTGCCAGTTTCACCAGCTTGGCCTGTGGGCTGCAGTGAGGCGCGTGCTCCACCTGCTGATGCTTCCTCTCCAGCTTCGGCAAACTTTTGTCATCCGTCACCTCCTGGACAATACCGGCCACCGTCGCCCCAAAATGTTGTTTGAGCTCGTCGATGGTGGTGTCCGTGTCCTCCACTGTGTCGTGGAGCAAAGCCGCCTGCGGGGACAGACGGAAGCAGAAGCTCAGCAGGACAGGACACCGTGTTTCTGTGTGTATCACGGTGAGGACGTCTGATGGCGTACTTGCAAGACGTCAATGTCTGTGACGCCTCCTTCGCGACTGAGGATTCTTGAGACTCCTTAAAAGTACAAAGAACTGCATCAGAGAGAAGCTCTACAGTGAGTTAGATTGCACACAACAGATGGCCCCAATGATCGTCCTCGTCACAGCAACAAAGAGCACAGAGCGTTTAGAAACATGAGGCCTCATGTTATTATGTTGTTGAGAACTGCTGCTGTTTGGGATCACTGACATATGACTCTAGAACACTTTGGTCTACAGAGGAGTAAATAGTCCACTCAAAAACAGCAAGGTGTGCAGGTCCTGCAACAACAAAACACGTCCAAACCATCAGCCCTCCATCCCCGTGCTTTACAGCTGCTATAAGGTCTTTCTGCTGATATACTGTTTGGTAACAAATGAGCAACAATCAGACTTATTTGTTCTAAGGACACTAGTTAGAAATACACATTATGTACCAGATACACAGCTGGTACTTAACGGGTACATATCCTGTACGTACCTGGTTCATATCTATTAATTACCAGGTACAGTTGGGCGAAATCGTATCATTTGTAACTAACCGTCAGAAAAACTGTCAACAATTATTCTTAGCCACTACTGCAATTAGTGCCACGTGATGTCGTATTTGTATGTGCCACTCTCACTATGAAGCGTGCATGTGAGGCCGTGGCATGTTGATCTGCTGCCACTTTCAATTCACAGCTTCAACCTGTTTAAAATGAAGAAGTTAGTTTGACTGGTGAGTTACTGTGTAAGTATAAATTAAAAACAAAGTGCAACTGGTTAAGAGTCAAAAACATCCAAGTGCAATTGTCATCTATTAATTGTTTTTGGCTAAATGCCACAAGTTGTCTGCCAATGTTGCCCAACCCTAGTAGTTACCTTTTAAAGTACATTCCAGGAATTCAAACATACTAGCTGCTAAGTTTGGATAGGTTACAGGATAACCCCATTTGGTTCTTACTGGGTAAGTACCAGGTATGTGGACTAGTACAGACCTGGTACATACTTTGTATGATACATATGTGGCAAATACCTGGCACATTTGCAAGGGTTGCAGAGTAAAGGCTCTTCCTTACAAATGTGGCAGCGAAACTTGAGTTCGTAAAGTACCTGAACCAAAAAATATTCCTGGAACATGATACAATGTGGATATATGTGCAAACTTATACAAACATCCATGATTTGTGAACATTCAGAGCAAGGGCAGCTTAAAGATATACTGATATATAGCTATATAATACATTTTCAGCAGTCATTATTATCAGCAAATACAAACACTTATTTCCTGCTGGCAATTGTAATAAACAGAAAACATGAAACTGAAGTTCAATATTAGTTTTATTCTACAGCAAACTGTTCTAATTATGTCACCAATATATTTAATGTATGACACATGTCACCAGAAGTTCCCATGCTGAGAATTCTACCCACCGATAGGATGATTAATGTACGGGGTTCCGTCTGGATCTTTACGTTTCTGGTTCCGATGTTTGTACGCAGCGAAATTTGCAGCTTCCAACAATAATGCTGCGTCTGAGCTCATGGTTAAATGTAAAGGGGAAAAAAATGACAGGAGAATTTTCTGAAACACGGAGATAGGGATTCTTGAAGCTTAGAACTCTGAGTAAAATCTCAATACGCCTTGTTTTTTCCGCACCCAAATCACGTATGTCCATGACCGGAAACCGAAAGTTCAAGTACTCAAATACTACGCTACGCCAAAAGCGTACAGTTATGGCATGCCTTTTTAACATTTATTAGCTTGACTGAATATATATTTGATATCTCGCATACATTTGTTACTAGTCAAAATAAACATTCCAGACATCTAAAACAAGAATGTTGTTTTAGAAGACCTGTGTTCTTCACAGTTTTTCATATGAGTTTATCGCTAAGCGGAAGTCCGCTTGTTGTTGTGTCCGAACTCCGAAGGGAAACAGCGGCTCAAATGATTCATTCCGCCCATTTAGCTACGGAAGCAGGTAGTCAATAGTGCTAGCTAAATTGCTTTTGTCTAAACAGACAAATACTAAGTGTTTTTTTGTTATATAATGAGTTAACTTGTGTGAAATTATTTTACGTCAAAGTCAATTTTTTATTGATCATGTCAGTCTTATAACCGAAGGTAACAGATGTGTTTTTAGCTTTCAAGCTAACAGCAGCTAACTGGGTTTCCTGCAACACAGACTTGTTTCTGTTGCTGGATGCGTCTCTGAAACCACTTGTTCCCACTTTTATTTTTGAACTATTTTTGCGCTAGTAGAGGCTGAAAGACCGTTGTCTCAGAATGGCTCACAGTGTTAGGAGGGATTCCCCGGAGTTCCCAGATTTCTCTCTGCTCAAGAGACTGGCCAGAGATCAGCTCATCTACCTACTAGAACAGGTAGGAACAGGATACACGTCAAGACACAGTAGACTACTGATCTGTGCCGAGTTTTGTTGGGCTGACTGCCATCATCAGGCATCTTGATTAAACATACCACATGTTATGAAAAACATTTTGAAGTAACAATTTTAAGCAGCTGCACAACATCCATATACATCATTGAAAAATGCCAGACAGTAATTATATAAATTATTTAAAAATGATTTATGAATGTGGACTTAAGTAATAGCGCTTGATCCACTTTTTTTCACATCCCAACTATAAGATCGAAAAGATTGATTGATGATGTCTTGTGTTTGGATTATCATCAAAATATATTGACTTATTTAGATCAAATCTAACCAATAATTGTCCAGAGATTTGCCAAATAAATACGGATGCACTGATTGTGAAATTGTGTCACACAATAATTCTGTTGCGAACAAAACTTTGGTCTGATGGATTCATGCAAAGCTCATTGTTTGTATCTCTGAGTGAAACACTGATTCAAACTAATAGAACTAGTGAAATATTTGCTCATTTTTAAACAGTTTAAACAGCAAAGCTACCTTAGAAAAACAAAAACTGCTACAACACAGTAAATTTTACAGCGATTGAACATCATCCTTAACTAGGGATGCACGATATATCAGCATTAACATCGGTATCGGCTGATATTGGACATTTTTTAGAATATCAGTATCGGTTCGATAAGTAAAACTGGGCCAATATTAACATCCGATATTGATTTCCCACTTTTTAGCTTTGTGTTTTTGTTTTGGGAGGTGAAACGTTTAGTCAAGTGGTATCTGTTTGATCATGATAGTGATATTGATGCTGCGCAGCCAGGATAGCAGAGAGCAATGTCAGAGGTCTGGTCGTTTGTTTACGGTATTGAAAAAAAGACCTAAGTGTGTTTGTGGTTATATGTATGTAAACAATTTGTGTGTTTGTGTAATATCGTAAATATCGGTTATCTGCTGTAACAACAATAATTATATCAGATATTGATATCAGCTGAAATGTTCATATCGGTGCATCCCTATCCTTAACTCATACTCTCACTGCGACACATTGCATTACATATTGGCTTAAAACTTTGGCATTAACAGTTGGCACCATGCCATCTGTTTGTTGGTTAGCGAATCTCATAGACTAATGAAGTCATTTTAATCAAACTCTCAGAAAGCATTTGTTAGATATGCATGTACAACTGAGTAATATTTGGAGTTCATTAATGTATGAGATGATCAAGTTTTTAGTTTTGGAAAAGTCATTTGTACTTGTTTTACAGTGGACAGCATGATGTTTTGTGTGTGTGTGTGTGTGTGTGTGTGTTCAACACATTGTTCCTTCTCTTGTCGTTCAGCTGCCGGGGAAGAAGGACCTTTTTATTGAAGCCGACTTGATGAGCCCACTAGATCGCATTGCAAATGTGTCAACACTAAAGGTGAACCATGTTTACGACTTGACTCAACAAAAACAGTTGAAACCAAATGTTTGCAGTGATTGGTCCATGCTGGGGGGTTTTGTAACGACGTCATCCAGGATCAGCTTTGCTGCACAGCAACATGTCGTAAATCAGCTCTAAAACTGACACTTAAGATTTGCTCTGACACTTCGCTTAAAGTGAGACTGAGACGCTTCATAACTGACTTTTAGTCTCAGCTTTTAACTAGGAATGTTTTTACACTTAAGTCCATTCTTAACAGCGATCTTAAGAGTAACTCTAAGAAGTTTGATAAATATGAGCCCTGGTGACGATGCTGGCTGACGTTGTTCAGAGATGGTTATCATCCACAATAATCAGTCTTATACAACAAGAGCTGAAAGGCCACACTAGAAGAAATAAATCATTTCTCCAAAAGCAACATTTAAAAGCCTGATTACAGTGTTCAAATACACACAGAGACTTTTAATTTTGGAAGCATATCCTGAGGTGACATCTGATGAAAGTAACGTTGAACTGTCATAATGACCACTGTTGCATTTATAGGAAAAACTGGAAGCATGTAAGTCTGAGAACACAATCCTAACTGTGAATTACAAAGGTGGTAGCATTATATTGTGAAGGTGTTTTACTGCAGGAGACACTGGTTCACATTACAGATAAATGACATCATGAGGAACAAATTATGTGGAAATACTGAATTTGAACTGAAGCGACAATTAAAACATCAGCTAGGAAGATAAATATTGGACACAAATGGTTTAGGTGCTGATCCTAAGCATACAGCAACATTGGTTACAGTTAATGTCAGACTGAGGAAAAAAGTGGTTGTTTTTTTACAGTATATGTAAACATCTGTCTTCAACTTGAAGTAATCTTTTCTAATATCTTTATAAAACATTTGGTCTCTTTTTTTTGCAGCAACACGATGTTGATAAACTCTACAAAGTAGAAAACAAACCTGTTATCAGTGCCTCAGATCAGTGAGTTCTGAATCTGTGAAGCAGAATTATACAGTCAAAGATTTGCTGCTGACCTTGTGTGATCGTCTCACGTTGTTGTCTTACTGTCTTACAGGCTCTGTTTTTTGATCCGACCAAGAATCCTAACTGTCAAATGGATCTGTGGTGAGTAGAGCTTTCTGTTCTTATCTTGACTTAACAGCATCATAGTCTGTTTTTTTTTTTCTTCTTTGGTACTTTTTGCCTTTTGCTGTCATTCTGCTACTTTTAAGCATTGTTCTACTTATTTTTACATTTTATTCATTTTAGCCAAACTTTTTATCCTTTTAGCTTTAGCACCTGCTTTGTTTCTTTTAGGTTTTGGGCTTATTTTCTGCTCGTTTCAGCCTGTTCTGCTTTTAGCTTTTAAGTGCCTGTGATGTCAAATTTTTATAATACATATGAATTCATTATCGGAAAGATGACATTGATGAAATATTGCAAAGGAAATTTAATGTCGCTGAGATAAACGGTTGACTGTGTCTCAATTCATGGTTGGGTCCCCATGAGCACTTAGCCCAGCTGGGCCATGTGGGACACATCCTCCCTGGGCCGGGTAGGCTGCTCAAATCTGCTGAGAAATGAGACGGTCAGCTTTATGTGAGTTTCAAGAGTTTGTCGGCCGCATGATGAGGAGGCTTCGAATTGGGACAGTACTCCGTACGGGAAAGTGACGTACTGTATGTGGTCGACAAATGCGCACTCGTGAGGACCCAGCCCATGAATTGCCTTTGTTGAGATAGTGAAGTTGCATGTAAAGTAACAGGAAGTGATGTCAAAGGGGAATGTCTGAATGTGAACAGAGCATTGCTACAACAGCTAATAACACAGACTGTAGAGAACAATCTGATGTTTCTTAAGATTATTTTGAGTCACAGTCAGAGAGAGATGAAGAAGAGTCAGAGTTCAAATAATATTGTTTCAATAAACCAAGACCAGAGAGTTTTCTTTGTTAAAGAGTTCCCCTTTGATGTCACTTCCTGTTTCACAAGTTCAAAAGAAAATGTGCCAGTTATGTGACAAAATGAGTAAAATTGTGTGCATTATTCCAACTTTCTTAAATATAAAGATGTTTTCTTTGACTTTTTGTATTTGAAGAATATGCGTGTCACAGGAACTTTAACACCTCAAGTTTAGTTACTAATTAAACTGTCATGCTCTTGTTTGGACTATTCTGTTGTCTCTGTAAACATGAGACACTTTAGCTTTGAAAAAAACAACAGTCCTGCAGTGAGTCAGTAATCTTTACGATATTTAAAGCAGCATGTCTGTTACTAAGAACCCTAGCCCCCCTTTTTTTATTTTGAACTTCAGCAAATTCTATGAGCTACTACCAAGACCAAAAATGTCTTGTTGTCTGTCATGTTGGAAAGTAAATTTGTGTCTAAAACGTGTTCAGCAGACCAAGGGGTAAATAGATAATATTTTGCTGCAGGCGATTCACACAAATATACTCTTTTATTTCAGACGTGGTCAATGCAGACAAGGTAGCAGGAAAATTTAGAAGATACAAGATCATCTTCACCCCTCAGAAGGTACGTCATCCTCTCACTGGGCCCTCATGCAAGAACCGTTCGTACCAACAGATTAGTTCTTAAGTTGTGCGTACGAGTGATTTAGGAGAACTTATCATTCACCAATTTTCTTGTAATTTTTTTTCAGATACGAACAAAATTCCTGTGTGGTCCAGACCTGTGGTAGTTTACATGTAGTCAGTCTGATGTTATCCAGACGGATTTTCTTCACTAATAACGTTATATTTAATTAGTTTGAAGATATTTTGAGTTGAAAATAAATCACTCCATAATTATGTTGACAGGAGGCTATTCTGTTTGAAATGGAATTATAATTTTAAATGTATTAATGTAGCCTAATGATATAATTTAAATTGGCTATTAATGCTATTGTATAACACTACATCAATAAAATGAAGATCTCAAACTACAAACCAACATAAATTATGGATTAATTGAAGTTTCATTTGTCTCAGTATATAATGTGGTCAACAGGAAGTGAATATAATCAACAGCTTTATTTTTTTAAATCAAATTTTATTTTGTTCAGATTTATTCAGCACATCAGCTCAGCTATTTTCTCCAATGTGTCAGACATATTTTGGAGACATTTTAAAATGTTTTCTTCAAAATCGCATCTGACACCACTTGGTGTGTGGGAGACGGCGGGGGTCTGTATAAATTTAAATTATTTAACACACATTAAAATATTTGACCAAAGGAAAACCGGAGCAGGGCTAGAGAGAGATGAATGTGATTTCTATAGTTATCTCTGTGACTGTATACGACCCACAGGAGACATGACATTAACAGCTT